>JAGTTF010002205.1:57578-84114 GCA_019095985.1 Streblospio benedicti | reverse complement strand
AAAGGGCCTACCCACGGGAGTAGGTTGCCAACCCTACGTGCTGCTGTACCAGCGTCTAAGAGAGAACTAAGAGAGAACTGCCGCTAATCGGCTCAACACAGTACAAGAGAGTACTGGTCCCTAATCCTAACAGTGGCCATAGTAAAGAGAACAACAAAGCCCTATCAAGGCGTGTGTAACTGGGATATTAACCTAGTCCAGTTCAACTTATATTACAGGGGGTTGTTTATACTCTGCGGTCATGATACAATGAACCCGCGCACTGGAGACCCTAACAACATTTGTTACAGTATTAGTTATTGGAAGCATTGGTTCCCTAAAAGAATTAGTTTTAAGTTAGTAGGACAGTATCATTTTCTCGGCCTCTGCTTCTTCTCTCAATCATAAAAAAATCCATCATCTTGAAGCTTTGAATGCATATCTTTTTATGGAAGGTCCATCAAATTAATGATTCGCCAAATTTATTAGCAGTACACACGGAGGTTTTATTCTGTGAAATTATCATAGACAATATAAAAATTCTAGAGCCAATTTTTAGCACTATCATCAATTACTATTACCTATTATATATAAACCCTAAAATATATGTCTAACCAGTCTGCTTAGAAAAACAATTAGCCATCTCATTATAAAGTTTCTGATTGAGAGGATAAAATACTTAGTACCAAAGTAGGAGTGATTGTCTTTGTGGAAGGTTACATTCATATATTTGTGTGTGTGAAGAAAATAGTTTTGTGTAACTTAGGGGAGCTTAGAAGGTGTCACCTCAACTAAGATATTGTTTCATTTATATTAAATACTAAAGTCATAGAGTTAAAGAGGTAAGATCTCACTGCTCAGGTTTTATTGGAAAGACTAGAAACTGACAGGCTTAGGTTTGTTTTAGCCAAAGAGGTATTATTAAAAATCCATGTAGAGATCTCTAGAATAGAATAAAAACTTGAAAAGTGGAAAAACTTGACTTATTATTGATTTACAATTCTTATAGCCAGTAAAATATTCCCTAAAAGAAAGAACCAAACACCATCATCAGTCACCAGAATTTTACTGACAGACTGCAACCAGAACCCTCCTTTTCCCACATATTTTTAATAAGCAAAACTCACTGATATCTAAAATCTAGAGAATTATTAGACAAACAAAAAAGAACACAACAAGAAGTACGAATTTTGATCAGTATTCAAGCTATAAAATCAGAAAATAAATTGATAGTCTTCACATTATTGCAGATTATAACACCAAATTCTTGGCAAGGAAGGTTTTCTTAAACTAATAGACTGATTGAGTCCTCCAACTTATCGCAGCCCAATTTGGGGAAGGTTTACACAACGGTCCCGGCTTTTTACTTTTCTGCTATTCGGGCTCGTGTGTAACAACTCAGAAAAGCTTTAAACTCCACAACGTAAACCCCCAGATCATTACACTACTTTTGAAGAAATTAATGGCTACCTGTTTGGATTGAAATTTTCCATCGAGTTATATGATAATGTCACTTAATTAGTTTTTGAATATGATGTCAATTAGTTTTTGAATATGATGTTTCTATTCTTTAAAAGATATTGACCATGTTGAAGCAGGTGTTCAGAATGAAGTTGAAACCAAAGCTACATCTGTATCTCTCAAGGGAGCTAGAGAAAGACTCCAGCAAATTTCCAAATTCATTGTGAGAAAGGAGCGGTAAGTATTTAAAAATAGATGCAGAAAAGAAGCAATTTTTATTCCAAAGATATGTCTGCAAGAAGTAGAAAGATACCTCTCAGGGGAAGTGCAAAGTGAAGCTGTGCCATATGGAGAACTGTTAAGAATCTTTGGCAGTACTGTGCCTGGGCCGCTGGCCACCCCAGACCGAGGAGAAGTCTGAGGGCGCCACCCGGCCTGCCACTCGTGGCCACGACAACCTACCGTCAGCCGCCCCTTTCGGGCTTCCTTCACCCCCCAGCTGGCCCGAGTGAGCAATATTCTATTTTTAACTCTCACATTACCCCCTCTCCACGAAAAATAATTTATATGTGAACATAATTTTTCTTGGATTAAATTTTGGAATTTAGATGGTACACGAGGAATCAACTTCCACCAACTCCCACAAAAAGAGCAAGAGAAAAAAGGGTCGCTGAAAGAGAAATAAAGAGAAAAAAGGTAGAAGATGAAAGCAAACAAGAAAGTATGTTGGCTACACAAGATGTGGTCAATGAAGAAACTGTGGTCATTTACACTGCTCTCCAGCTTGTCATCTGTCACCAAAGTTTTGTGGACACCTCTTGTGACAGCTTTGTTCAGTGTGAACTGTTAACTAGTTCCACCTCAAAATGGCATATTGATATGTTTGAGAACAATAATAAAGCCATTTTATATTATACTGGATTGTCAAACATGGAACATTCTGATTTTGTTTTCAATTTTCTTGGGCCAGTGGCGAATGAACTTAATGTGCAGTGCCATCTCTTATGTCCACGTGATCAGTTGTTTTTAACGTTAATGAAGTTAAGACGGGCAAAGGAAGACTATGAGCTAGGCCTGGTTTTCAATATTTCTGAGTCCCTTGTGCATAAACTATTTGTAACATGGCTAAATTTTATGTATTTTCAGTTCAAGGAAGTTGATGTGTGGCCTTCCAGGAAGGTTGTCACACAACGTATGCTGTCTGGGTTTAGGGACATGTTTCCTAACACATGGGTTATTTTAGATGCTACTGAAATTCCTATCAACAAGCCAAGTAATGTGAATGCACAATGTGAAACATATAGTACATACAAAAACCGTAACACACTAAAGACCATGATCGGTATCACACCCAATGGTTCAGTGTCCCATATAAGTCAGGGCCTTAGCTACATATGAGGCAGGCCTCTGTTTTTGGAGATCACTTTCAAAAAGGGTCTGTCTAAATTCAAAACTTTTCTTGGGAGGGAGGGGAGGGGAGGGCATTCCCTCGAACCCCCCTAGCCTACGGTGCTTGTGTGCACCCTCGCCCAATATATTGCCTCCTCTGCTTTGCAATCCTGGCTACGGCCCTGTAAGTGATTGTTATGGGGGCTCTGCATCTGATAGGCAAATAATAGAAAGATCAGAATTAATGGAAAATGGCAAATTTAATAAAAATGATGCAATTATGGCCGATCGAGGTATTATGGTCCAGGACTTATTTGCTTTGAAAGATGTCCATGTGAACACACCAACTATGTTGAAGGGCAAGAGTCAACTGTCTGCTGAAACTGTAATTCGCGACCGAAGAATCAGTTCTAAAAGGATCCATGTCAAGCGTCAAATTGGCAATGCTAAAACATACAAGATTCTAACCCAACCACTTCCAATCACCAAGATTAATTTGGGGTCAAAAATAGTTTACGTTTGTTTCTTTTTGTCAAACGTTAGAAAAAGCATTGTTTCTAGATGGGCTTAGACATTATTGGAATTCATGGGTAGTTATATGTATGTAGTTAGTTATATTCACTCAGTAGTATCACTCAAAACATGAGTTTCTTTGTTTATTTACATCTGGTCATTCAAAATATTTTCTAGGGATGTGGCGTATGCTTTCGTTCGACATGGCACTTCTTTCTGACCGAGAAGCCATGGAATAGGTGGAACCAGGCTGTAAACACGAAAGGAGGAGTGGGACGTTGCATTCCAAATGATAATTATGTTGAGACCCAAGTGAAAAACATAAAGCAGAACTTAGCAAGACAGGGGCCTAATAAAAGCTTTTCCACTGCCCGAAATGGATGTTACACTACTCAAGTAGTTACTTCTGTAAAACAGGGATTGAAAAAGAATTGTGGTCAATATGCAAAATCAGATACACCAAAGGATGTACTTGATATTGCAAAAGCTATTCTTAAGGCAGGTCTCATTTAAGACCCACAAATTCAGCTTGATAGCTGGGTTCCCAAATTGGTCAATCGTTACGCGAAATAAAGAATTTATGAAACTTGGTATGATTGTTGGTTGGTATGAGTGAACTAAAATGAGCCTGGGAGCCATCTCAATTTTCACCTTATAAGGGGTCAAAAGGGGGGTCAAAGTCAAAATTTCATAAAAATGGATTTATCTCCTTCAATATTGAATTTAGACACAAAAGTTGTATTGACCTTAGATAGGAACATGGGTATGTAGAATCCAAAAATAACATAAGATTTGATCTGTGACCTCTCCTTCAAGGTCAAACAACAAGGTCAAATTTATGAATTTTGCTGTCTTTTGTAATTGTGGTAAGAATTAACGATATCAAACCATTGTTTGGTTATATATTATGATAGACTATCTATACAAAGTATTTGCAAGAATTCCATGTCTTTTTTAATGCCAAATAATCAACAAAGACGTATTAAGATATTGTTTAATTCTTTCTTTATCGATGGCTACAAGTATGCTATACTTCCTGGGACAATGTAAAGAGCATTTTATGTCTATACAATGTTTCCTAAATATCACACACACTCACTGTTAATATTTCTTACACATCAAAGGTCTATACACATGACAATAATCCTAAACGAACCAAACACTTATAATTTTATTGCATTATGATACAACACTACGCTGCTGATGAGTTTATGAACGATTACATCTTCCTCTACAATTGCAGTTTCCTGTACACAGTAAAGCTTAATTTTTGCAGGAACATGCTGCAGAACATTTCTTTTTACATTTGCACCTCAACAGTGCCCTACATGCAGCATTTAATTCAGATAGATCCGTTCAGTAAGGCAACCAGTACCCGGACACCTTTTGCCTACCCCATTCATTTGGGTGTGGAATGTTTGGACGAAGTTCCAAAATTTGACTCCATATAAAAGAACCTTGAAATACTGCTCTTTTTACATGTTGATAAAGTGCACCCTGTGTTGGTGGAAGCTTATCTATTTGACCATTTTTCAACATAAAAAGTGATTTTCGTAATTTATTAACATTCATCAAATCGCTGGTTCTATCATACAACAAAATTATAAAACGTTCTAATATAGGCATCACATTCTTCCAGCCAGATGGACTATCGACAATTTCTAAAATGGTCATTGTCAAATCAGGAAAGACATTCCATGTATCCCATGCACTTTTTTTCCCTTTGTATTTGAATACCGATGTTGTGTCACAACCTGTTAAGGAATGAAAGAGCGGAAGAACTCTTGCCTTAAACGGTCCTAGTGATGCTGCAATTTCATGGACTGGGATGTATTTCTTATTTATACCAGTACCATATGATACCCACAGTTCATCCATATCTACTTCATGGAAAACTGAAACAGCTAGGACAACAACATCAGAATCAACACTTACTACCATTACTTTTTGTAGATCTAACTTGACCATGTTCTGGACATGATAATACTGACTGATTAATTGCAGGTGAATGAGGAGTGTCCATACTTGATCCTGCAATCATTAAGCCTATTAAAGTTTTGAGTGTACTAGTGATTGATTTCACTTGACAGTCCTCATCAAAGTTTCCATCAAACTGCATGGACTCCATATCCATCTCTTTTCTTCCAATATTGGCTGTTTGTGATAGATGAAATGCAGCATCATCATTATCAGATTTCACAAAGGTCCTCTTTAAATATCAGAATAATATCCCTACCATGAGATTGAGCAGTCAGTTCTGGAATTTGAACCAGTATACGCTCCTTCAAAACTGAAGAGTTGCTTTTCTTAAGATCAAGACCATTAGCTCGAAGTCTTTCATCATATATTTGACGAATGTGAGACAAAGTGGAAGGTTTTTTGGTACCTCTCTGTTCTTCCACATACGTAAGATGTTCTGCAAATGCTGATGTATTAGTATAATCACTGTGCGTCTTGGTAGCTTTGATTGGTGTTTTCAAACATGTTGCAAGGTTGAAATGTTGTGTCAAGCAACGTTTATGATATTTAGCCTCTAGTGCTGGAAGATCACAATTAGCTCGCACATAAAGTTCTGGCTTTGTGTCTTGTAGTGCAAGAGCATATGATTGTATTGTTTTCATCATATTTTTACTTTTCACATTTATGTGAGAATCGGAATCGCATTCGTTGCAAAAAATACATGCGCGGGCACCCAGTTCATACTTTTGACCTTTCAAGCCTCTAGTGTATTTTCTTGGTGGTTCATCCAAGGTGTTCAGAGATTGACGTTTTACTGCTCTGGCTACTTTCAATTCATTCCACTGAAGTCTACAAGATTTGTGCCATTTTGCTTGGTTGGTTGTCAATAACTTTTCAAAACTTCCTTCCAGTTTTATATCATTTAAATTTTGTACCTTTAGAGGATTAACATTTATTTGGTGTAAACGTTCCAACTGATTTGCTAATGTTGCTATGGAAAAAGGAAGAACTTCTTTTGCTGTAAACAGCAAGCTTGGAGCATGTAAGTATTGGAGCCTGATAATAAATATTTGATAGAAATATCTTGTAAATCTGGATACATAACTTAGTTTTCAAGTAATGTTTTTTTAAAGTGCATCTGGGTGTAATTTAATCTTATAATTTCTGTAGGTATGATTGACAGTCTAGGGGGCCCAGACAGAGTGTGAACAATATGTTGACCACTCTCAACATAAAGCCCATCAACTGCAAAAGTTTGAAAAATATGGAGAGAAGAGCCGGAAATGCAATAGAAACTGTTGCTAACGAGTTGGAAAGAAAGATGGCAAAGATGGCGTATGATCATGAAATGAAGTAAGTTATCTTGTTTTGCTGAATTGTATATGCTAAATTTGCACGTTTGATTCACAATTATCTGACAGCTGAATGTGACTTACCAAAACATTTATAATTGTATAGGGACATTGCTGATCAAGAACAAGAGGAAGTTAGAAAGACTGGCATGACATTTACAAGGTTGTGAGACCAGAATGATACCATCATCCCAAGCGGCGGGTTTTAGAAGGTTTACAGTTTATTTTGTGCAAGAAAAATCAAGCTACCTTGAAAGCTTTCATCTATTCCATAAGCTTCGTCAGTCCTAATTGCTTGTCGCCAAAACCAGTCAATTGTCACGTGACGGTGGTGTGACGTCGTTGGCGGCTGGTAAGATGTTGCAGTAGATTGCTGGTATTTCGGTCTCGGTCCAAAATTTTGATGTTGTCCAAAGTGATATTGTGACTTTCTCTGTCCGGTTGGTAGAGGTGCAAGCATACCATAGCTTGATTTTTCTTGCACAAAAGAAAGTGTAAACCTTCTGAATAATTGTCAATCGTGTGCTGATGAGTATCCAATATAATAGAATACCCTCCTAGGTTTTGTAGTTATAAACTTTGACTTACATTTTGATTGTAAATGAATTACACTTGATTCTTTTCACAAATCATGTAATTGAGCGTTGCGAAATGAGTTATCGCTGAGATATATTCAAACTTTTTATTCTGCTGTTTTATTTGCTAACTTTATATCGGTCATCTGATAAGCTTACAGTTCATTTGTGGATTGCTGATTATATGTACTCATATATATGTCTGTTCACATATTTTTTTCTTATTACTGGTTGTGCATATTATATCTTGCCATGGGCATCTGTCATGCATTGTATACATGTACTAAACTTATCCAGCTGCTACCTCTGACTTCTATGGCAATCTTATTTTTATGTAGCGGTTGCACGGGTATAATCAAGTACCCGGGTACCATGACCAGTTTTGTGAAATTTATGATTCATTTGTATTCATCATGAGCCCCATAGGTTTGACCCATTTCACTAGTAATTATGTTATATTCATTGACATCATTTTCTAAATGTGAGATGGATCCGAGTTACAGTATTTTCCATTTTTACCATTGATCGTTACTATTATCTATAGAATTTATTGCAATTGTTACCAATCATCTGGTGGAAATTGTATAATTATTAGCTCAAATGTTTAATGTATGAGTCTCTTATTGTTATCCACAGACTGCAAAGGTAACAAAATACTTTTCATAATTATTGACGATGATATTTTGATTCAAGGTTATTTGAAGGTCATACAAGGTCACAAGGTCACCTGAAGTGCAAAGAGTATTGTCCAATGTATTACACCTGTCAGATATTATTAAATGATTTACTAAAAGCACAATGTGGTTTTCATTCAGTTGATTTTTTGCATGATAATTTGAAAAAATGTTACAAAATTTTGCAAAAAATCAAATGTGTCTTTCAAAAATTTCAAACGTCAGAATTTTTTTTAATGGCCGTAATTTGTTCATATGACTCTACTGAACATAATTATATAAAAAAAATACGGTAAATAATATTTAATTTTTTATGCATGGACTACCTTAATACAATAATTCATGATGATTACACAATTTTTTTTTCTGTTAATAAATATTTGATAATATTTTAATAATAATACTTTTTTATTCTTAAAACATTTAAAGGTGTCTACAAGCACTACACTAATTATGTTACTTGAAAATAACTTTTCTTGCTACCTAAAACTATCTTAAGCAAATTCTGGTTGGACACTGGAAATATAAGAATTGTATGCCTTTGTAAATTTGGCTAAAATCAGTTTTATTAGCTTTTTTACATCAAAATATAAAAACTTATTGAAATACTTAATAAATTACAAGTTTATTGAATAAAACGACACATATTGTCTTAAAGTTGCTTATTTATGTGTTTATAAAGAAAAACAGCAATATTAGCTCTTTGACGGTCGCCGTATTTTGGACGTGTGACGTACATTCACATCACACAAAGTCATTGATTTTAAGATTTTATTGTCGCAGATACTGCGAATTCTGGAGGTTTACTGAAGAGTCCAAATAGTATTACATTTACACAGGAGATATGAAATGCGATGCAGATTCTTATTTTCACACTTCGAGCTCATAATATTTTGCATTTTTAATGAAATGGCCATCGAAGCCATCCGATGTTTTATCTCTCGCTTCAAAACATTGTCATTTGACAGCCCGAGGTGATCCGATGTTATGGCATGAAAACACGGCGTTTTGTGACATGTAACCTATCAATCAACGTAGAAAGGCATGCTAGACTTTATGGAATAAAAGAAATTATCATCAGAACGAATTTTCACTTACAAATCTAAGGATTTCCTCGATGCTTCTTGCCGGCTTGCTAATTTTTCGTGTCGCATTTGACATGGTTTCAAATCTACTGCTGTGACGTAATGCACAGGCCAGACATGCTCCTGGGAAAGATGACGATGCTTCTACATCGTATCCGCCAAACAGTGGTGGGTTTTATAAATGCTTACATTTCATCATTATCGTTGAAATTTGACATTTTCCAGAGAAATATTTTCAGTACATCTTTTTCCCGCTTACCTCTATCAAAATGTGTCATGTTGTCATCGGAAATGCTTCTGATTGGTCGAAACAGTAGCTGGTGCCCCATCATGCACGTTTTGAAATGCTACTACGAATAATAGACCACGTTGACAGAGGCTACACCCTCGGAAATGGCGTAAACACACGAAATATAATGAAGGAATAAATTATTTTTGTGAGGTCAGGGTTCACCACATGCTAATGAGATGTTTATAAACAGATAGCAAAATGGATTCCCGATTGTTTGATACCAAGACCGATGGGAGTTTACAACTAAATATTATTATATTTCGAGGGCAAAGTAGGGTTCAGAAAACGGGTGTTTCGTCTATAAGTATGTCTTCTTTAGATTTATTGTATTATTTGCTACAAAAAGTGGTTATATCGAAATATTGTGAAGACTAATGAATGGAGTAGGCGATTTTGGGTCACCACGTGGCCTTGTATGATGCATGTGACAAACGCTTTGATAGTTATGAGAGTTAGAAGAATGTATGTTTAAGGCTCATTTTTCGGCATGCATTAAGGCATAAATGCCTTTCCGACCGGCAAAGGGTTAGTGAATTTGACTGTGTCGTTTGACCTTGAAGGAGAGGTCACAGATCAAATCTTATGTTATTTTTGGATTCTACATACCCATGTTCCTATCTAAGGTCAATACAACATTTGGGTCTAAATTCAATATTAAAGGAGATAAATCCATTTTTATGAAATTTTGACCCTTTGACCCCCCATTAGACCCCTAATAAGGTAAAAATTGAGGTGGCTCCCAGGCTCATTTTAGTGCACTCATACCAACCAACAATCATACAAAGTTTCATAAATTCTTTATTTCGCGTAACAATTCATGTATATGTACTATTGTTTGGGTTCTCCACTATGAAGGATTTGAAAAATTTCAAGATCCTTTCAAAGCCATTAAACCGCAAGAACTACATGCTTAAATTGTGGGGAAAAAAAGAAGAACTTTATGATGACATACAAATGAAGTTTTAATGTGCATTCATGCTATTGCCATAAAGTTATACAGTTACTTTGCATTGGCATTATGTTACATTGAATAAACTTTTAAAAATCTTTGCAACTTAATGTACAGATATACAGGGTTGCGGTTAGAGCAGAATCACAGAGATATGTGATTTGCTCTAAGGATTAGAATGTGCTTCTACTAGCTTATTCCAGTTTTGACTCAACATTGCGGTTTTTACAAACTATGAAAGAATACATCATTTCAAGATCTGAAAAAGAAGCGCATGTTGCATGATAATACAAGACAGTTGTTTTGATGGCGTAATCGAATGTTTAAACAATCAATATTTTACTCTGTATCATATTAGTAAAAAGAGGGATTAATTAAATGTCAGATCGAATGCAGTAGATATACCTCACAATATATTGTTACTCATCTACAGGAATTTGCTCATGGTGAAATGACAACAAATGAAAATGAAGGTTGTATATGAACCATGTTTATCTTTAAAATACTGACCTCTAGATCAAATAGTAGTGCTAAAAATCTGTACCTTGATGTATTTTTTTTTTGCATAAGCAACTCAATGTCGTAGAGCTAACCTTAATTAACATCAGGACATATCATAAGACAGCTATAACTCTTGTTTTGTAGAAATGATGGCACAAAGAGAGCTAGATTTGGTTGGCGAGGATCTCCTCGCCTTACTATCACCCCGCCTGGTGGGAGCCCTTGTAGAAAGAATGGCGCTGAGGGTGCTGCTGGGAGAGGTGCCTGGAGTACCACTGGGGGCGGAGTCTGGACCCCGTAGGGCACTGGGGCTATGGGGGCTTGCACCCTCCCCAAGAGTGATTTAAAGCCTCTTATGCTGCCGTTTCTCCTTTCTTTACTGTCTGCAGCTGTATTGATACTGTCAGACATTCACAGAAAATTGGCCCTGATGAAGCCTCCTTGATCAAGAAGGAGAAAATATTTGGCTTATAATAAAGCAAGTACAAAGGATTTATCTCAAAACGAATATTTAGTATTGTACAATAAGAAATCCAATGAATCTGTTCAATATTTTATATTTCATATTTCTTTATAGATCAAGCATTCACAATCTTGGAATGATCCGCCACTGAGACCATGGATTTTGATAGCCAACAATGGCAGTGTGCAGACTGCACATTGTACATGTAGGGCTGGGCTTGGAGAATGCTGTTCCCATGCTGCTGCTATACTGTATTGGTAGAAACAACTGTAAGGATGAGGAATGGGACATCATGCACATCCATGACACGCAAGTGGGGTGGTGCTCCTAGTGTACAAAACTTAGGCCAAATTGAATATTGCGAAGGAGCTAACATTCTATTCACTTCTAGCCAACGAAAAAGAAAACAAGAAGAAACAAGCATTGCCCCGAATAAAAAAAATATCATACCTTTATCTGAAGCAGCTCTTTTTTATAAAGAACTTGAAAATTCTGAAAACAATGAGCCCTGCAAATCTGCTATATTGTCAATTTTACCGAACCACGTTGACCTATTCATTCCTACAATTTCCAAGTTAGACCTCCCACCTCCACTGACACACTTGTTTTCCAAAGAAAATAGAAACCTCTCCAATGAAGACATGATCAACAAATGTGCAACTGTCTTTGAAGAGATCAAAATTACAAGAGAAAAGGTAAATGCATGTCTATTCATATTTGAATTTGCTAACATCATTCATGATGATATGTTAAAAAAAGTTAATTGGTCTCTTTTATGCAAAACACTGTAAAAAAGCATCTCCCCAAATCCAACCCTTGTTACTAGAGCAAATAAGGGCTAAAAAGGGCCTTATTTTTCGAGATACCTAGGGCGAAAAATCCACAAGCACCGCTATGCCTCATTATGTTTCTGGGGGTCCCTACTGCAAAATAAGCCACGGTGCCATTGCGGCATCTGGTGGCGAGCCGAGAAAACGGCGAAAAAGGGCGGCCATTACGCAAAAATCTATTTTGGGCCATAACTTTGTAACCAGCCATGATATCATCATGAAAGTAGTGTCTAAATATATGTTTTTGAGGGTGTCTTAGATGAAGAAACATGTCTCAACTAGATATAACAGTATTTGAAGCATGAAATTTACTTAAAATTGCGGCCATTACCCAAAAATCTATTTTGGACTATATCTTTTTAACCAGACATGATATCATCATGAAAGTAGCATCTAAATGTATGTTTTTGAGGAAGTTTTAGATGATGAACCACATAAAAATTACATATAAAAGTATTTATGCCATAGAACTTACTTATGGTAGCTATTTGAAATACATTTGACTACACAATGCAACTGCACTACACCAATTCAAACATACAACAATGATGTTAGCATGGAAAACACTTGAGCATAACATTTGTTAATCTCATTTGTCATTTCAAACATATAATGTATTAGATGAAACAATAATTATTAGATTTCTAGTCACTAAAGTCATTGTCTATTGTTTTAGATAATGCATTGTAAGTAAAGGGGTTACAACAGATGTCGTCATCATTTCCATTGCCATAACAAAATTCTGCCCTACAGGTACAAGCTGCTGTGCAAGACTGATTATAATTTGAGCATGTACAATTATTGTCACATGACACACAATTACATGTTATGTCATTTAGCAACTCTGGAGCTGCTGTTGGTTGAGTCATCAGTACTGGTTGAACAATGTCATTGTCAATGTAATATCCGGCAATTGCACATGAGTGTTGTCTTCAATCACACCATTATAAGCGATGTTTATTGTTTGTGATGAGGCAGAGGAGGCATCAAAAAAAGCGAGGCAGTCGCCTCCTCTGCCTCAGCCTAATTACGGGCCTGCCACAGAAGATAAGGTACAATCATCCTCAAATATCATCATTAAACTTTGTTATTTAATGTACGTTACACTTTAAATTCTTCATACATCATCACATACTACCGAGCTATTTTTTACAGACTGATGATGCTAGCAGCAAATTGAAGTTGGAAGTGATGAAAATTGTAAAGGAAGACATTTTTGATATTATTTTGAAGGGTAGTAAGTACGAAGCCTTTTGCAAGATATGTCATTGTGGAATGGCCATTGGAGATAGCAACAAATGGGGAAGTGTAAAGAAATATGACACACAGAATGCACTCCATCTGGCACTCATGGAGGAGAGAAAGGCCCCATGCAGTAAGCAAGTAGACGACAATACGGTATTAGATATGTTGTATCCGAATCTATTTGTCCCTGTAAAATGTGGCGTAAGATGTAGGAACTGCAGTATAATGCTGTCAAATTGCAAGAATTTGGTTGTTAATGCTGAAAAACATGCTGAGTCTGATAAAAATAAGTCTATGACCAATAAGGTAAATGTTTCGTCATACAGAAAAATATCATCAATATTTGTAAAAAAGGGAGATACAAAGAGAGACAACCAAAATGTAGAGCCTAAAGATATCTGACCTGGTTTTAATGAACAGTTTTATGTTCATAATGAAAATGGTAGTGAGGTCAGAGTAGATTTGGCATTGTTATTGCATGATATGCATCCTGGTGTAGATGTTAAAAAGGAAACTTGGGTAGATGATCCAATGTATACACCAAAAATTTCTCAGGAAATGAACTCACAACTGTGAAAGGGACGTTTAGGAGTACATGTTGTAAAAGGCTTGGTACGTTTAGTAATAGCACTTGTGATAGTTGTCTTGGTATTCCAAAATTGAAGACTTTTCGAAAATGTGCTTTATTACGCAACAAAAAAACAAAAGATGGTTCACGTGACACTCTAAAGATAAGCAATACATTTCTATCCAGATCAGAGCTAATGCAAAAAGTTGAAACTGAACAAAAAACAATTGAAAGTAAAAAATCTGAATTATTGGGCAATGGTTTCCCTCAAAACAGTATCAAGTGGAGAAATATGAAATTTCAAGAATATATTTTATCTTCGATTGCGGCACAGACTCTTGTTGCGGCACAGAGGGGATATGATATTATCATGATAAAAATGATATCATGTCCTGCTTCAGACGTGGACAGGAAATCTTATGTCCCGCATTTTGGCTCGTGATATGATGTGAACAGGCTGGTTTGGTAACTAGAGCAGTTCACATAGAAATTGCTCACAGCTTGTCCTCAACAGAGCAAAACACAAACTATGACCATGAATATCATAACAACCCCCGTGGGCAAGCAAGAAGATTGTGTTGCAAGTTGGTCATACCTCCATTGCATAAGTTTAACAGGAGTTTAAACGTGTTTACTGTTTTAAAGCCCATGAATTAATATGCTTGAAAAACATGTATGCTGCACTATATAGAGAAAGCAACATCTCTGCAACCACCTTTTTCTTGACAGGTAAGGAATATGACCATATACACCAGCCAGAAATGCCCTCGATGATTCAAAGGCTACAGTCACCCAACAAAGCTTCCGAGCAGCCAGAGACAGCATTGCAGTCTCCATTTCACTACAGAATGCTCTTTGTCCTGGTTTGTATATTTGAAACATCTTTTTTTAATGAGGATACTATTCCATCTAAAGAAATATGCAACTACTTAGAAATGCGTTTGCTCAAGAGCTGGTCAAAAACTATGTCACTTACTGCCAGAAGAGACTGACTGTGAGAGAGGAGACTGTGCTATACATACGCTTGGAGGAAAAAGGAACTGTAATAAAGAAGGGGCTGTATACCAAGGTGAATGTAAGACATGTGCTGAGAAAGGGATCAAAAGTCTATATATATTGGCGAAACAAGTAGGTCAACATATGTCAGAGGTCAACAGCACTGTCCAGAGAACAAAAACACTTTTGCAAAGCACATTATTGACAAACATAGGGAAGGAGCAGAGGTCAAATTCGGATTCAAAATAGTTAAAAATTTTACAAAACCATTAGAGACAAGTCTGGGAGGGTGTTGAGATACTTGGAATGAACTCTAAATACTAGAGCAAATCTGACCCCTAAAAATACATGACCACGCGCGAAAAAACCACAAGCACCGCTATGCCTCATTATGTTCCCGGGGGTCCCTACTGCTAAATAAGCCACGGTGCCATCGCGGCATCTGGTGGCGAGCCGAGAAAATGGCGAAAAATGGCGGCCATTACCCCAAAATCTATTTTGGGCCATAACTTTGTAACCAGACATGATATCATCATGAAATTAGTGTCTAAATATAGGTTTTTGAGGATGTCTTAGATGAAGAAACACGTTTCAACTAGATATAACTGTATTTGAAACATCAAATTTACTTAAAATGGCGGCCATTACCCGAAAATCTATTTTGGACTCTATCTTTTTAACCGGACATGATATCATCATGAAAGTAGCATCTAAATGTATGTTTTTGAGGATGGTTTAGATGATGAACCACATAAAAATTACATATAATAGTATTTATAGCATAGAACTGACTTATTGTAGCTATTTGAAATACATTTGACTACACAATGCAACTGCATTACACCGATTCAAAGATACAACAATTATCTTGGCATAGAAAACACTTGAGTATAACATTTGTTAATCTCATTTGTCATTTTAAACGTACAGTGTATCAGATGAAACAATAATTATTAGATTTCTAGTCACTAAGGTCATTGTCTATTGTTTCATATAATGCATTGTAAGTAAAGGGGTTACAACAGATGTCGTCATCATTTCCATCGCCATAACAAAATTCTGCCCTACAGGTACAAGCTGCTGTGCAAGACTGATTATAATTTTAGCATGTACAATTGTTGTCACAGGACACACAATTACATATTATGTCATTTGGCAACTCTGGAGCTGCTGCTGGTTGAGTCATCAGTACTGGTTGAACAATGTCATTGTCATTGTCAATGTAATATCCACACTCAGCCTTTTCTGCATCAGTGATAAACCCCCTTAAGAGAATGTGGATAATGTGGTGGAATTAGATATTCTCTTCCCTCATCAATAAATTGGTTTAAAATAGGTAGAAACTTGAGTTTGATTTCAATGCATTTAGATTCCACTAATTCCAGTGCTGTGCCTGTTTGCATACCTTCAAGAAGTTCATTTTTAAGTGAAGTAACAACTGATGGCAACTGAATTCCCTTGTCATCACACCAATTGAGAAAGTTATGCAACAGTCGCCCATGCAGAGCTTCATCAGTCTGGAGGAAAACACGGAGTGCTCTTTCAAAGTCTATACCTTTGAGGATGCATTCTGCACTTCCTGATCCAAAGAGCCTAGAATCTACAAACAAATC
Organism: Streblospio benedicti; assembly: GCA_019095985.1. Taxonomy (NCBI): domain Eukaryota; kingdom Metazoa; phylum Annelida; class Polychaeta; order Spionida; family Spionidae; genus Streblospio; species Streblospio benedicti. The sequence continues at coordinate 67,670 of JAGTTF010002205.1, read as the reverse complement.
CTTCAAGCCAGCATCGACTCAAGATGAAGCAGATGGAAGATTGATAATCCATGCAGTGTATGCTGCCAACAATGCATCAAACAAGATTATAATACAAAGTCCGGATACTGATGTTTTTCTTTCACTGTTACACCATAGAAATGATATTGCAGCACAAGAGATATACTTTTTGACAGGCCACAAGGGAAAGAACACAGATCGAACTCTCATCATTCCCATTCATCTTTTATACCAGCAATTGACTCAGTTACAAATAGATATTCTGCTCCCAGTATACTGTCTAACTGGATGTGACACAACAAGCTCATTTTATGGCCATGGGAAAAAAGGTGCACTGAAAATTCTGCTGAAGAAAGCAATGGATTTTCAAGATCTTCTGACATTAGGAAGTGATTACTTATCACTGATGCAGAAAGGTCTGCAGCAACAGCATTTGTTGGTGCTTTATATGGCAAAGCTGGATGCACATCATTAAATCAATTACGGACTGAAAAAAGTAGGAGGGACATAGCTGTGAAAAAATTGCCACCTACAGATGATTCTTTTCATCAACATATACTTCGTTGTGTTTTCCAACTATCAATATGGAGAAACGTGATCAGCACTAATGTGCAATTGCCGGAAGTGACAGAGTGTGGATATTACATTGACAATGACAGTGTTCAACCAGTATTGATGACTCAACCAGCAGCAGCTCCAGAGTTGCTAAATGACATAATATGTAATTGTGTGTCCTGTGACAATAATTGTACATGCTCAAATTATAATCAGTCTTGCACAGCAGCTTGTACCTGTAGGGCAGAATTTTGTTATGGCGATGGAAATGATGACGACATCTGTTGTAACCCCTTTACTTACAATGCATTATATGAAACAATAGACAATGACCTTAGTGACTAGAAATCTAATAATTATTGTTTCATCTGATACACTGTACGTTTAAAATGAAAAATGAGATTAACAAATGTTATACTCAAATGTTTTCTATGCTAACATCATTGTTGTATGTTTGAATCGGTGTAATGCAGTTGCATTTTGTAGTCAAATGTATTTCAAATAGCTACCATAAGTCAGTTCTATGCTATAAATACTATTATATGTAATTTTTATGTGGTTCATCATCTAAAACATCCTCAAAAACATACATTTAGATGCTACTTTCATGATGATATCATGCCCGGTTAAAAAGATATAGTCCAAAATAGATTTTCGGGTAATGGCCGCCATTTTAAGTAAATTTGATGCTTCAAATACAGTTATATCTAGTTAAAACGTGTTTCATCACCTAAGACATCCTCAAAAACCTATATTTAGACACTAATTTCATGATGATATCATGTCTGATTATAAAGTTATGGCCCAAAATAGATTTTGGGGTAATGGCCGCCATTTTTCGCCGTTTTCTCGGCTCGCCACCAGATGCTGCGATGGCACCGTGGCTTATTTTTATTTTGGAACAGGTAGGGTCCTTTTTAGCCCCTAGTAAAACCAGGAACTATAATAATGAGGCATAGAATTGGAATTAAATTTAAATTTAAATTAGATTTATAATGGGAGTAATGGAAATTATTGTTCTTGCAAAAATCTTAAGGCCCTATTAGTGTTTTTAGATATAATCTATTAATGCATATTTGATAATCTTTTATGAGCAAAATGGTAGAAGTTTTGGTATTATTGCATTTTATTCAAAAGCAATACTTTGGAGTAATGATGTTGTCGTAGTTCTGAATAGGTCTTAATATTTTATATATCGTGTTCTATGTAGTACTGTCACAGCCTTCATTTTACCCCTGCGTCCCGCGTCTGAGACGCATATTTTTCTCTGGGGACACATACAAATATAAACAGTGCGTTTCTTGGACGCACACACTTTTTTAGAGAATTTTGTTGCTTTTTTTCACAGGCATGGGCGTCGCCATATTGTAATTTTGTGAACATTAACCACGACCGGTAATTGGCGCTTTCATTCCATTATCACAAACTACGACGCCTCCGATTGGCGCATTTTGTAAATGAGATCTCGAACTTAAACGAGATCTGATTGTTGCTGATATAAACATAGGTAAAACACAGCATGTTCAGTCATGATATAAATATTAGAGCGCTATTCGTTGCAACGGTGTGAGTTGTGAGTATCATGGCTGCGCCCATGTCATAAACGTTCAGTCACGCATTATTTTTAGTTTTTCAAGTATATTCTTCGCGTGTTGAAGAAACATTATTGCGCTAACAGTTCACATGCAGCCCCCTTGGGAAATGAAATGTTTATTATGCTGGAATCGCGCATTGGCGTACGCAAGCAGGTTCGTTAGCAGGTGTTTGTTAATTTTTTACTTTGTTAGTGTCGTATGCAGGTTGGTTAGCAGGTGTTTGTAATGATATTTGTATTAACTAGTGGTTTGATACCTATATACCCTTTAGAATAGCTAGTGGTTCCAGACCTAATCTGCTACTTACTTGTAGCCTATTCTAGACTTACTTACTTACTTCTAGAATATTTATGTCAATATTAAAGTTATACAATATCCAGCAGTTGTGAACATTATTACACACAATAACATTACAGTGTTTGTGATTTTTTTTAATTCGTTAGCGTCGTATACTTACTATCTATACTCTACTGTTTCTTCAGAGGATTTAACACAGAATACCAGTAAAGCTACTGTTTTTTCGGAGGATACAACTAAGTCAAAGAAAGATGATAAATCACAATCCAGGACTTTCCAGCATCACTGGTTAAAACAGTATGCATGGCTCAGAATCTGATGACGACTTCAAATATTGTCCTCCTTGTACAGACAGAAAAAACACTGACAATGGACTAGTGAAAACCAAAAAATGCAGAACTTTCAAAATTCCACACTAACCCGCCACATTGATTTGGATTCTCACGAATTAACAATCCCTGATTTGCAGCAAAATCACCAAAAAGTTCAACAAAGGGCCAGTAGCAAACAAGACAATGCCATTAAGGGTTTAATGAAAATAGTTCAATGGATGGCACAGGAAGATTTCAATGTGCAAGCTAGTTATTGTTTATTATTCATTTTGTCGCAAATTGGCTACTGTTTCAACAGTTTGGTACTTAATTGATTGTAGCTGTGTTCTATTTGAAAATGTAATGATGTTTGTAGAACCTAATTGATTAGTCATTATGGGGAAGTGGTCCCGCGTTGCTTGGAAAGAAGACAGGCAAGAAGAAGAAGGGGTAATCACATCGTCATGGGTTGTGGGTGACAGTGTGCTATGGCCCCCATTCAGTGCAGCAAAGCTCCTGGCAAAAGCAGCACCACCAAACCTGAAAACATGGCGGACATTCCCACTGCTAAAAGTTAAATTAACATCAGGTAAGTAATATGCTTAGCTATAAATTGAACTTATACTCTTTAATTCATAAATCGAATAGTAAAACTGTACTATTTGATAAATGTTAAACTTTTCATTAAAATTTTGTTTAGATCATTTCGATGAATGTGAGGAATACAGTCTGACTTCAACTTTGGAGAGTGAGCATGAGGCGTCTTTCCTTGAGAAAAGGAATATCAAAAAGAAAAGACTCCCAGATTTTACCAGTCCAGGAGAATCGAGTAATGAAGATGAGGAAGAAGAAAACGCAGCTATGAACTATATTAAAAGATCACAAAAGTCATACTAGGTGACTTGACTCGTATAGTTCTAGACCAAGTACAGAATAAAGGCTTTCATGTGAAGGAAAAGTCAGTGAAATGTCATGTATTTTTGTCTGACAAAATGTGTGTGAACCCTGCATGAATATTTATGAAAGTTTACACAGTTTTGATTCTTTTATCACATACAAGATTTGGCTTATAACGACATAAATACCCGTATTATAATAATGTGTTATATAGATAGGAAATCTATCAATGATAAGTCTCATTTCAAAATATGTTGTTCTTCCTTGTTTTACAAATATAATAAACATTAAGCAGCTGAAAAAATATTATTTTTTCCATATAAAGTTAATCATCTCCATGAACATTCAAGAATAATGAAATTTAAAAATGAACACTTTAAAAATACATGAGTAATGTTTCAGGATAGAGACATGTTCTGACTGCTATTTGATACCACAAGATCAAAATGAGTACAAAAAAAAGCAGCAATCTTCACAGATTGTGAACTAAATATTTTAATAGATCAGATTACAAAGAACATTGAAAAACTAATAGATAAAACAACTAATGTGGCTGAGAAGAATAGTATTTGGAAAGATATAGAAAATCAAGTTAATTCAGTATCCACTCAGTTTAGATCTGTTACAAAACTTCAAAGGAAATGGAGAGATATGACCAGCAGAACAAGAATCAAACATAAAGACAACCAGATAAATTAACAAAAGTTGAACTCCGGGTTATGTGCTTGATAGGGACTGAGGTGTCTGTTGGAACCATTCCTGACACTCAAGACCGAGATTATGATTGTAATGTGAGCGTACCTATTAACCCAACTCATAGAACTACATGTACAACTAGAAATGACTGTCAGCAACCCTCAACTAGTCAGACAGTGGCCAATGAAAGGGACACATTTACCAACGAAAGTCTATGTTTATTGACACTGTTGATGAGATATACACTTTCTGTGTGTTATATGTGAACATTTATCTAAACAGACCGAGAAACACATCTAAGTTTTGTTTTACATAACATGGCATACAGTCACTAGTATGATTATGGACATTCTATGCAGTATGGTTATATTTTTGAGACATAATAAAATTGAAATTCATCAATGATTTATGTTTTATACCTTTGCATATTAAGCTTTTATAGCGAGTGATGCCACTCATCGCAAGTTGGAGCAGGGTCTGTTTTGTCCCCGTCGTATCTTTGCATCGCACGCAGATTCTGTGTCGCTGGTCGCATAATTAGTTTTATGCACGTCAAATTGTCGCAGTTTTTTGCGTCCGACAGGATTTCAGTACTTTGCGACTTGTAAAACGTTTATGCACACCACCGCTGGGGCCCACCACTACAGGGCCCTGGCACCACCTCCGCCACCGCCATACGTGGTACATTACCAAGGATTAAACTGGGGGCCTGTGACCTGGCCCCCATATTTCGTGGGACCTCATCGTGATGGTGCCCGGGCAAGTGGCCGGGTGCCCGGTGTACCTCCCATACAGCAAGTGGTAAGAGAGACTCCAATTTGAAAGAGTCAACTGTAAATATTTGTGATGGTAAATCCATAGAGGTTGTATGTTTTTAAAAACAGATGCAGAAAAGCAAGTTTTTTATGCAATTCCAAAGGTTTGTCGGCAAGAAGTAGAAAGATATCTCTCAGGGGAAGTGCAAAATGAAGCTGTGCCATATGGAGAATTGTTAAAAATCTTTGGAAGTACTGTGCCATACGGCCTGCCTGCACCATCACCACCCCTACTCGTACATTGATTTTATTGTGATTGTAATTTTCAATGTAATTTTTAATGAGTTTTAAGTAATTGATTTTAATGAATTTTAAACTAATCTCGTATGAAAAAGTAAATAAATTGTAAATATATGTATGTTTAAGAAGTGTAAATATTTAAAGCACTGATGAGGTAAGTGATCCACAGGAGGAAGATGACTCAGCGGAGCAGTTCCGGCAGCGGAAGGCAGCGGAGGATGCCGAGCCGTCTGGACCTCTGACATACAGGGACTCAAACAATCAAACAGTGAGTACACCTGGGTAATTATATCAATTAGTTGTAGAAATGTAGAAAATGTCTATGTGTAAATCTAACCAAATAATTATATGAAAGAAGAAAATGTAGTTTGCATGAACTCAGATTAAGTAGTTTCGTAGTGGTGGTGGAAGTCGGGGTGCTGCATGAAGATATACAATATTTGAGATAAACAATAAACATGTAATTCTCCAGTATGACTGGAATCGGGAGGGGGGTTGGAGATTAAAATGGAAGTATTTCAATAACTCCTCAGGATTATTTACTCATAAAGAAGATTAGTAATAGTTACAAGGTAAATAAATTACATCCAGAGGAAATTTTCTTTACGGCATATAGAGCAAATAGTCCAGCCCTAAAATTCAAATAGCTATTTTCTTTTGGTTACAGACTATGGCACAAGAAATTGTAGATGCTTATGGAGTCCTGGGGTGGATCCAGGTCTCCTCCTCCTCAGAGAGTGAGGGAGAAAAAGGGGCCCAGGGAGGCCTGGACCACCCTGAGGACGTCAGCTCCTCTGATTGGGGGTGGAACCCCGCCGTGGAAAGAAGATGGGGTCGGGCTCTTCAAGATGTGAACGAATACGCCGACGAACGAGAGGAGAGAAGGAGGCAGGAGGGCCTGGAGAGGCAGAGGCTCAAACTGGAGGTGGCTCTGCGCCTCCAGACCGACCTCAACGAGGAGATAAGGCTCCAGAGGGAACAACTAAAGATCAATCAAGAAGAGGTCGCCAGACAAACGGCGTTCATGCAGGAGCAGCAGGCACAGCTGGACTCGGTACGCCAGCAGATGGATGCGCAGGAGGCGATGAACAAGCAAGAGCGGCAGCCACTGCTGGAGGGGGGAAGACTGGATGCACCAGGCATTCCGCCCACCAGCACCCTCATCCCGGCAATCACCTCTGCTCTGTGAAGCTCACCTCCCCTACCAAGGACTACAGGGGTTCCACCAGCCGGCACTATGCCAATGGCGCCTCAGGCTCCAAGAGCTCTTCTGCCTCCTGCGTTCGTGGCACCAGCGGCAACACCACCAGCCGGTGCGATCCGCATCAGGGCGCCGGTGGTTTCCCAGGCGTACCCTTTCTGAGGAGACCACGGACTGATGGACTGACAGTGGACCCAGGACGGTTGTAAACAGAGTGGCTAACTACGGACATTATGACTTTTTTTGTTTTAAATGACTAAATGCCCCTGACCTGAGACGATGATAGCCGTTGGCTGAAGACTGACGGACCCGGAAGACTACACACACGGACAGACAGTTTTTTGTTTTTTATGTACCCCAAGAAGAAAAATGATTAAAAATATATAAAAGAAGAAAATAGAAAAAAATAGGAGAAAATGACTGAACAGGACATGAGAGGATCATTTATAATGTGGTTACATTTCAAGTATTTTCAGTTTAAGGATGTTGATGTACCTTTCCAGGAAGGTTATGACACAGCATATGTCGCATAGGTTTAGGGACATGTTTCCCGACGTCATATTGTAAAATGCATGTATTTTTCTTTTCAACCCTTTCTGGCATCATGTGACACTGATAACTGTTGATGAAGCCCACTGAATAATTTTATGTCATGTAGAATAAATCCTTATGAACTACTTGTATGAATGTTATGTCAAAACCTGCATTTGTTTATAATTGATTAACTGCATTAGTTCACCTTTTACATACAGCAATCGCACTAAAGTATATGAGTTCCGTATATGATCCACTTGGATTGATTTCACCATTCATCTTAAAATCTCAACTCATTGTTCAAGAATTATTCCGGCGAAAACTAGATTGGGATGAGCCAATGCCTGTCGATCATAGAGATGAGTGGATAAAGTGGGTTAATGACTTACAGCACCTATCCATGTTCAGCATTAAGAGATCCATAAAGCCTGATAATTTTGGTATACATACTGAGATGCATCATTTTTGTTATGCCAGTGAGTTACCGGTAGCTTATGGTGTGTGCAGTTTTATTACAGCATGAAAGGATGATATTCATGACAGTCTACCTGATGCTCAGGGCCCTGATGCCCATTGTGACCATGTACAGGCCGTCCTCCTGTCACGTCCTCTGGGCGCTATGTGACAGTAGGAGATGTGGGAGAATAACAACAGAAGAAACGTGCAACCAAAATTTGCAAACATTTCATAAGGCAAAAAAACTGACAGGCTCACCATGCAAGGCTGAAAATCTTAAAATAGGCAGTGATGATTTAGATTTTGATCCACATCCTCAACAATATAGAAATAATTGAGGGTATTCTGACTATGTAAAAAATCTATTAAACAATTTTCCACAGGAAGAAAAAATGCCAATAGATACAATAATCAAACCTGCGAGTCCACCTGCCATATCCAACGACCATAATTATTCTGTTGTCAATTTCAAACAAATAAAAAGGAAATTGAAGTACAGATGATGAGAAATGTTGAGGAATGCTGAGGAATGTTGAAAAAAGCCAACAGTTGGGCCTTTTAAATGATGTAATGACACCCAACAGACCAAAACACAAACCATGACCATGAATATCCTAACAACCCCGTTGGCAAGTGAGAAGATTGTTTTGCAAGTTGGTCATCCCTCGATTGCATAAGTTTAACAAGAGGTAAACGTGTTTACTGTTTTAAAGCCCATGAATTAATATGCTTGAAAAACATGTATGCTGCACTATATAGGGAAAGTAACATCTCTGCAACCACCTTTTTCTTGACAGGTAAGGAATATGACCATATACACATTGGAAATGAGTTGTATGGAACAGAATTGTATGGCCCCTCAGATCGTTGGAAAAGGAATAGCTTCATGGACAGATGATAATGGAAACAGCGACTTTGATACTGAAATACGTCCATGTAAAATTATGGCATTTATAGGACATACGTTCACAGTCAGTGGGGAAAAGAAAAAACACATTATTGCAAAAGTTAAATGGTATGCTCCATACAATGAGGAAAGTAATTACAAATCACCAATAACTGTGTGGGAAAGCAATAAATTTATAAGACAAGGGCCATCCATGTGTGTGCCAGTGCAGCTTTATCACTCCAAGGTTGCAAATGCAAAGAGCGATGCTGGACATTTAATTGTATCACCTTTGTTACCCAATGTATACATGGAGATGATGAAGTTTGTAGGAACAATAATTGTAATAAGTTAAACCAAGTTACATGGTTGGGCTTATCACAAGCTCAGGCTGTCATGATGTTTATAAACATGAGAATCTACATAGCACAGCAGAACACATATGTGGTTGAGGTAAAAAGCTTGATCATTTGCCAGCAATAAAATATGGCAAGTGCTTGGAACCAGTTGCTCACAAGGAATACAAAAGTTTAATGTTGCCAAAACACAAGGAATTCACTGTAGAAAACAGTGGGCTAGTTATTTGTAAACAAAATGTTGCCGGGATGCAGCTCGGCAGTGATCGAGCATGGCACTGTGTGTCAACGGACAAAAGGTGTCGGGCACTGGTGAACCCCGGTCAGGGGCTTAAGTCCTTGAGTGCACGGATAAATACGGACATCTTTTGGTGGGGGTTTGTGGTGGGAGCTCGCGGAAAAGGAGACCCCTACTCGCGGGTGGGCGGTATCCTGCTAACCATAGAGTCATGATAGAAATAATCAACGAAAGTAACCAGTGATGTGACATAGTATGATCCCTGTTCCTCCACGGCGCCTCTCCCTGCCGCGAGGTCGGCTCGAAGAGAGAACCATCTGGATTAGGGTGCCAGTCCGGATCCGATGCTGGGTGCCGGAGGGCGCAAGTCGGCCGGTGGTGCGAGCACCGGCCGGTCCCTACATCCTGAACGCTCGGTTTGGGGGGGCCTGGGTCTGCCGCCTCCTCGCCCGTCGCCCACGTCGTTGATCGAAGGAACGGACAAGGCGTCGGAGGCGGGTTCAGAGCGTCCGACGGTGAGATCGGTGACGGGGGACTACACCCCCCGCTCGCCGTCAATGCCCCCGTCCCCGGTGCCGGAGATAGAGCTGCTGGCATCCTCGGACGGCTGGATGGAAGAACCCCATCGTCACTTACTTAGGAATTCCCTGAAATAGATCACCGATATGATGTTTGGCACCTTGCAAAATACATTACTGAAAGATTATGGGCTAAGGCAAGAACAAAGGGGTGTGAGGATTTAGCTGATTGGGTCCAAAGTGTGAGCAATCATCTTTGGTGGTGTGCTGCATCTTGTAAAGGAAACCCACCTGTAGCAGACAGACTCACTCGCTATAAAATTGTTGTTTGTGTTAATCACCCTTTATAATCGAATAAAATTAATTGGAGCAGAACACAATGTTATCTGTCATGACTTGTAAAAGTAGGTCGGTCACCAGTATTTGACCTTGGTCAGCGAGACAAGATGGCCGGGCTGGGTGCACCGAATGAACCCTAGCTCAGACAAGCACAAATG
>JAGTTF010002205.1:46242-57478 GCA_019095985.1 Streblospio benedicti | reverse complement strand
CCTCTTATTGCTTCCAGACGTTTAACGTGCATACCCCTTTCGTGCCGCGACCGGGAAATTATTTTGCGTAAAAAAAACATCTTCGATGTTCACGGTTTTGACTGCAATTCGTGTTTATAAAAATTATTGCAGAGCCTAAAATAATAGGAATTTCAACATGCCAATTTGCGTACGTGCATAAGATCGCATGTAGTTACAGATTTTCACCATTAGGTGGTAATTTTACTTGATCTTCATGTTTAAAAAAATATCTAAACTAACATTGTAAGCAATCGCCGATTCGAATTTGACAGGCCGGCATCAGATTTTAAACTGCGTAGTATCACAACTTATACTAATCGTGGCAACATTTGGTTTCGGTTACAAACCAACCACAGCATAAATCATCGTATTCTTATAATAGCACACATTTACTCACAATATTTTGCTCCATAAACGCTTGCAAACATAACGATACTAAATGTCAGCCACTCAATTTTCATTTCTTGGAAGTCCGATTGTAAGTGTCAATTGTTTCGTAAGACATATTACCTCTTCGACGTCCACACTTGATCAATAGTTTGCCAATCCCCTCTCTTATCATCCGGATTATAAGATATAATTAGATGAGGCACGGGAGACGAATAATACTAAGATTTTTGACCAAAAATATGAGAACCTGGTCAGCGGCCATGACAGTTCTTTACCTTGTGGAGAAAACTAGGTCGGTGATCGCTGATTGGTCAAAAACAGCGTACAGCCTTTATCAAGCGTGCGGCGTTATGTCAGATTCATAAAGGCACTAACTATATCGAGGCTGATTGCATTGTAGCATAAATTAAATGCGTTTCACAGCGATTTGAGCCAAGAATACTACGTGACAAAGGTTGGGTTATATGGCCTTGAGAGTCTAGTTCTTCATTTTATTTCAGTGTCAATGTAAAGATGGTGAGAAGACGATTCCATCCATATATCACATGCCGTGGTTTATTGCAGACAAATACGAGTATTTGAGGCTTCAAATTTGTAATGGAAAGTGTGTAATATATCGGCAAATAAACGTGCTTACAAATAAAATAGAAATATTATCATAATCCTCTTTATTTCTCGGGAAATCAACATGGAAATGTAGAGGTCAGGCGTTTGTTGTTATTAAAAACGTGAATATGAAACTTAACTCCCCTGTATTTTGACAGGAAATCACTCATCAAACATGACCATTTTTTCCGTTTTGTGGTCGCTATATTGCGCCCACGGCACTGAGGGGTAATAAAACGTGTGTCACAATATTGCGACAGCGGCAATAAGAGGGTTAATTAGTACCATGGAGGCATGTTACTAGCTCATAAAATGTGAGCCACATCTACGTATAATATACAAGATTGCAAACAAAAAATTTCTATGATGGCAAAGGTTGCCTTGACAATGATTCTTTGGAAATAGCATAACTGGGGCTTAAAAATGTGAATAGAATAATATATATAAAAATAAATCAATGAGACACAGGATTGCCACTAGCACTGAATGTGAAACATCCAGATCTGTTCCCGCCACTCTCGGCTAGAGGGTGTCTGCGTGACGTTTGTACCCTGGGGTATATAAGCAGGATCCGGATCATGCAGACACTGTAGTTTTCACCCATGTTTTTTGATCACCTACACATTGATTAATTTTGTCATTATAATACATTGACTTTGCTGCACCACACATCTTTTTGAACTTTCTACATTCATACTTGTAAATATCACGATCAATAGTGTATGTGCAGAATGTGACCTACTTACAGATCACGTGCCTAGCAACAACAATTACGCCCAAGCTATGCTGGAGCTTAGTGTGAAATCACTATCAGTTGTATCAAATGAGTGTCTATCATTCATTAATATTATTCCTTTACAAAAATGAATTTCCATATACTATTTCATCTAGAATGGTAGATAAATATTGTTATGATTGTATGCTAATATATTGAGAGCACTATTTTTTTTATTTGCTGATTCAATTGTTTTACATGTCATGATATACTAGTACTAGTACTCATGCAGTGTTTGCTGTCACTTGCTTCAAAGCTGGCATTGTGTAATTCCAGCTGTGACAAATCAAAGTCAAATGTCTTTCAAGTGAGTCAATGGATGTAGAAGTACTGAAGATGTGTATCATGTGTTAACTGTGACTAACATTATATCTACATAGAAGTGGATCTGTAAGACATGTGTGCTACTATACTAGTACATGTATAACAGCTACCAGTATAACAGATAGCAAGATGGTGCACTGTGTCTGGGGTTTATGTAGAAATGATGATAAATATAATAAATCAACTTCTAAAAGACCAAGAGTTGAACACCTTAATACTAAATGGATACAATGGCCAAAAGATGCAGCTAAGTTGCAAATGTGGATTAAGGCTTGTGGAACAAAGAACTTGACAGATGCAACACAGGTAAAGATACACTTTGTTCATCAGATAATGTGATACATCTCATTTCTACATCTGTCTAAAAACATTATAGACTACTGATTTATTTATTGGCTGTTAAGTAATGACAACAAAATAATGTTTACAGATTTTTTTTAGTTTCCTGACAATAATTCTTCACATGTATAATTATGTACGTACTTACATACTCTGATTTAATAAATGTGTAACCCTTTTTTCAGATTACAAGAAACAAGCGTATATGCAGTTTGCATTTTGTTGGTGGTAAAGGACCTACAGAAGATTTTCCTGATCCAATACCATTTATGGAAAGTGACACTGAAAGAGAACATTGAAAGAGCAAATCAGGTTCCTGTTTAGATGATCAACCCATATACACATCATCAATTTCATCACCTAATCGTGTTGATACAGGAACTCAGACTACACTTTGTTATGATGATCTACAGTGTTATTCTGATGCTGAACTTCAACAAAAAGATACATTGAGGCGTGCTATCACTGTGCGGGAAATAACAAATGACAAACTGTGTAAATTTTACACGGGACTAACATTCATGAGTCTGTGGTACATTTTCAATCTTGTAAAGGTAAAAGCTGAACGAATGACATATTGGAAAGGAGAAGCAGGAACGAACATTGATGCTGATCGTGGTACTTCAGGGAGGGTCCGAGTCTTGGCTTTATGGGAGGAATATTTATTAACAATGGTACGTTTACGCCGGGGATTGGATATTGAACAATTAGGAGATATGTTTGCCATATCACATTCCACAGCAAGTCGGATTTTTACTACATGGGTTAATCTCATTGCTAAAATTCTACCCGACTATTTATTACGTTGGCCTTCAAAAGACCAAATAGTTGCCAATAGACCATCTGCATTTAAATACTTTCCAAAAACAAGAGCCATAATAGATTGTACAGAATTTTTTATACAACGCCCCAGCCTACCATCATCACAACGGAAAACATGGAGTAGCTATAAACAACATAATACATTTAAAATACTAGTCGCCATTACCCCAACAGGATATATATCTTTTGTATCATCGCTGTGGTCAGGGAATGTGTCGGATAGAAAAATTACAATGGAATGTGGAATTCTAGATCTAATTGAGTTTTCAGATGACATAATGGCTGACCGTGGATTTTTGATCAGAGACGCATTAGCACTTAAGGGTGCGACATTAAACATTCCACCTTTTACTCAAAAGGGACAACTGGCCAAACCTGCAGTAACAAAAACCCACAGAATTGCACGAGCTCGGATACATGTCGAGCGTGCCATAGGACGTTTAAAGACGTTTAAAATACTTTCGGGTGTTATTCCCCTTAAGTTAAAGAAACGACTGGATGATATAGTGGTTGTATGTGCAATTAAATGAAATCAAAAATGATCCACAATGCAAACCAATCTTAATCCAGCCAGTCAACAACAACTTCCTGATTATGTTTCTGAATAATGAAGCTATAGATTATAAAATTTGTAAAAAATATTGCTGAAATGAGTGTTCAATTGAAAATAATGACACAATAAAATGCTTGGGTAAAATGATTTGAGTTTTCCAAAAGCCTCTTGAAACTTTTTGAATCAGATTTTCTTTAAGTGGATGTTTCGCCCCAGGTGGTCCGGGTGCCAGGTTTGGGTCGTGGTGTGGCCGCAGCAAGGGACCTAAAGAAAAACGAGTACGTCTGCGAATATAAGGGAGTCCTGTACTCCAACAAGCAGGCTTTTCAGGTAAGTTATACTCTACCAGAGCAGCATAACATAAAACAGCAAACAATGGCAAAATCTGCTCAGATTGTATAAAATTTCACTCGACACTTGCATTTTCACAAGAAATGAAGAGGGATTTTTTGACAAGTCTGCTACAGCTTTGTGTCAGCGTGCTAACATGTACTATTTTGGTCCAGAAAATTTGTATACTCTAGTTGTTCTCTGTCAAAAGAGATCTGTTGATTGAAGACAGTGTGCATTGTCTACTACACTCAGCTGTGTCTTACATGAATACAAATGTTTGAGATTTGGTCCACAACATCACCAACACCAAACATGATTAAATTTGCCCAACACAGACGGTGGACAGTTGAAGCATTGTAGCAATGCATATCTGACAGTTTTTCAATGGGACTCTTTCGCGTGATTCTGATCACATGGAATAGCTCTGTGATTGTTTCAGGCAGTGGAGAGGACCCGGTCATCCCCAGAGAGCTATCACTGCATCTTCCAGTGCAATGGGGTTCCCCACAAGGGAGGCTTCGTGCAGCGTTGGTTCTGGTAAGAATTCAAACCAAACATCATCGGCGGTCACACGGCTTTATTGGTCACACTGCCTTTACATCTCCATGTGTGTTGATTTAAGCCGTGGGTTAAAGTTACCTCATCCCGCGGAACTTGGCAGATGTGCCAAAAATTCAAACTCACGTATCAATACCGCTGAACATTCTTCCACGGATATTAGGACCTTGTATATAGCCATGATATATGACGATGATCAAACAGCTATGTTCATATTGCACACAGGTAGTCAAGGCTTCTGTTCGTAAATATGAGCTGTCTTCGACTGTCACATTCCACAAATACTTTTTTATCGTATCAACCAACTACTTGCGGATCTTTAAATGCTTTCACTGCTTTTTGTTTCACAACTATTTCAAAACAATCAAAAAATGTACATATAATTGTGAACCCGATAGTGAGGTCATACCTTTGATAGAGCCATAATTGCCCCCAATCCAATGAAAAATCATAAAAAAGACGTTGAAACCACTGATAGATGATCAAAGGTGCTGAGACTATTTGTGCTCCAATGAGTACCCTTCTAGAGGATCCTGGATTTCACAGAACACATATATTTTTGGCTGAGCATTATCTTAAATTGGTTTTCTCAGTGCCATGTTTGTGAATTCAACTGTTATATTCATGTCCAAATCTAGTATAATTTTCATAAACTTACATTTATAAATTGAAACTTGAGTAAAACGTTTTATTTGCAGAATGAAGCAGTACAAGCCGTGCCCGCAGGGCTGCAGCCAGCTAGTTGCCACGGCGCGGCCAAACAAACGCGGAAGGTCCACAATGCCAAATTTAATACTCCTTTTTTTTTTTTTTTTTTTTTTTTAAAGATTTAACAGCATTTATCTATTGATTTACAAATGCAGTGAAAACACGGATATACGTAAGATTCTCTACGCGTCTTTTTTTTCTTTAAAAAATGGATAACAATCTCAGTTCACGCCGTTTGATTCAAATACAAGCAGCGGTAAGTCAACAAATACAACAACGAATTCAAAATCAGAGAAGGCAACAGCAGCAGCAGCAACAACAACAGCAGCAACAACAGCAGCAACAACCAGGCCAACATACCATTCTTCAACGATTACAAACCCAAAGTCTTAGAAAAAGGTAAGCTTTTTTTTATTAAAATAACTTTTGTTATATCCATTGGAAAAGTTCATGGTTTATGCCTGTAATAATAAATAAAAAAAATAGACACTTTATAATAGCGTCTGAGGTTATTTCAGCCAGAAATGTAACCTTACAACATATAAGCTCAGTTTCATTAAGGATTTGAGCTAAGAACATCCCCATCCACGCAAGGCTTGGGTATTGAGGTGTCCTTCGTGCAGATTTGATACAACTCCCTACGAGTGGGTCGCCACGGCACGGCCAAGCTGGAGAGAAAGAGGCATAATGCCATTAACCAGTTGAATCGTTTCATATAAGTTTTTACTGGGTTGTTTATTTGTAATGTTAAATGCCATGTTGTTTTATGGTTATATGTATTTATATATGTGTGTAAATTGCAAAGTCATGTGCAGTAATGAAAGGTTAAAATAAGGAAAATAAGTAACAAGGACAACTGATGTAAGTTAAAGTTTGATATGTATTTTGATATAGGTTTTCTTAGTTGTTTCACCATTGTATTATATTTATTAAAGTATTATGTGTTTCAGTTTGAACCATATGAAATAAATAAAGAATAAGTAGCAAAAAAGTTCCTTAGTATTTGACTAATCATACTGCCGTAACAGTAGGTTTCATACCAAATTTGAATAAAGAACCAAACCACTTGACATATTGTCATGGGTCTTGCCATGACATAGCAGCGGCTATTGGGTTAATCATAGAACAAGCGCTACGGTGTGGCCTTGGGGTATTTGTGTCAATGAATGTAGCTAGAAGCGGCAAGGAGGACAGGCTGGCCGCGGTCAGCTAGCCGCGGTCAGGCGGTCCCGAGCCAACAGAGGCCCATAATAGGGGAGCACTCAAGCCGTCGTGATCACGTGGCTCGGCGGTATGCAGGCGGAGCTATATAAGCCTGTAGCCGCCGTGCCGCAGTCGTCACGGGCTTGAGATGAGAGAACTGCTTACCACCGAGCCCTTCACTCAAAGCGAATGGCAATAAAAAGTGTGAAGTCTAACTGTTGTTAATAATCAAGTATCACACACTGCCCGTATTCCCCGTGAGCTACATCCCGGAATCGCAGCAGGCAGCTACACAGCAGGATTCCACCTAGACGAGGCCCGCCGGTACCCGCATCCCTGGAGCGTGTATAGAGGGACCATACAACAACCCCTCATACACGACATGGCGCGAGATGTCGAAAGCGGATTGTATTGGTAAGTGGCATTTTCTCATCTAGGCCCGTGGCAAACTAACAATAACATTCACATGTCCCAGGCAGGTTAAATCCGTTAAAGGGTTAATGATTTGGAACGCGGATAGCCAGACAGTATTGATGTACATTCCCGCATGAAAGTCGGCGTAGTGTTGTACTTGTACGTTGAAATGTTGACGAATATTTTATATAACGTATAAGACTCCATTCAGCCAGACAGATAGCGGGACGAGCATTGCAAATAATTGTGTCACCTCTGGATAGGCAACCCTAGTTGCATTTATATGCATATTTAATTTTATGGCTTTAGGAATGGCATTTATCCTGTCAATTTTGTCTTGCCTAGCGGCAATTGGGTCTTTTATATGTATTGTGCGTATTGTACGATCATGCCCGCACCTATCCTCTGTTCGTTCGCCGAGGATGGAGTTTGCCACATTATGGTAACAGGCATTTTGCACCTGACACCACAAATGCTACGCCACATGAGATGAGGGGACAGACTATTGGTGGTGTTTACCAACGATTTCCGGGGCCGCATGATTTTAAGAGACCTGGGGCAAAGCCTTTACCGTATTGTCACTCATGTGGCACGGCGCACGTATGGGGGCGTCACATTAAAGGCTTTAACCCTCGAGTAAGGCTAGTTGAGTCTGATGAGGAAGTAGCCACCAACGAGTCATACAAATACGATCATTTAAACTAGAAACAGTCTGTGGGGAAGTTCACACACCGCCACAGACCTTTGTATATAACCTTATTAGTGTGAATAACGATGAGTTGGTTTATCCAGTTAACGTTGAAGGGAATAGCATGGTCAAGGTGACAATAAATGATGAACAGTATATGAGTTTGGTCGATAGTGGCAGCGATATCTGTGTTATCCCCTCATCAATAGTACGGGGATTGGGGTGTGATTCTATGATAAATGTGCCATTTCGTGATACTATAGAGGTTACCACTGCCTATGGCGAGAAGCAGAACGTCACAGCCCTTTACAATATCACCTTCCAAGTGGGAGTGGCGAATTTCAGCTAACTTATGCCAGACGATTCCCGATGACACGAATGGATAATAGGTAACATATAGTCGTCTCTCCTTTCCTTTCTTGTTTAAAGAAACAAGTTGTTAATGGTAAGATATATGAAACGAATAGGGAAAATAAATCAATGCATACTAATGGGCATTGTTTATTTTGGTCACATTGCTTGGTTAAAACTTATTGATACAATATTCATTGACTATGGCCATCCCAGAACGATCACGACGGTTGCGCTGTAAACTGGAAACAAGTTAATTCAGGTCACCGATGTGGCTTATGCAAAATGACCTACTTTCGGACACCCAGACACCTATCCTTATAATATACGGCGGGACTATGCTAACTTGGGGTGTATATTGATTCATTTTTGATGATGTCTGGAAAGGGGTGAGAAACCCTATGTATGTATATGCCTAATATCACCAAATGGCAGTTGAAAGCCCATAATGTACATATCCTATGGCATTGTTTTAGTAGTTAGGAAGAACGGACTTCTACGTGGGAGTATACGATGGGGTCTATCCGCAAATCAGGTCATGACGTCAGCATATGGAACAGACAGTTTAGCCCCGTTATGTCGGGAACAGTGCAATATTGGTCAATGAATATTTGTAGTTTATATCACGTAATGTTTTTGTCATGAGACTCTTATTTTACTTAATAAAGATCAAATGTTATTCATATTGGTGTAATCATTTCGTAGGGAAATGTGGTCTACTAACAGTAATTTAGGTGACACTGGGTTAACGTTACTGCGAGAACTTTCCCATGCACACCCCTATTGCGTGGTTAGAGATGTACGTAGGTTTTATAGCGAGATGGACACTTCACATTTCGAGCAATTGCATGGATGAAACTGGGATACTTATAGGCGCTTGTACGGGCTATTTTTTTTTATGCGGTCGGTCAGGAACTAAGTTGTACAATAAACGCACTCTAGGTTGAATCTGTGTGTTGAATCATGAGTGTATTTTGGATGTATTGTAAATAGAGTACATAGATGAGCCGAGGGGATAATGATCGGGTTAATGAGTTTTGAGCTGTATACCACTGATACGGAATTCCAGTAATTCATGGTTGGACGGGATACCAGGTGTTGCTAACTGTGGGCTAATGTTGTTGTCTAAGTAATTATGCCCGGAAACACGTTTGATTGATGATTGGCTGTAGCCGGAGCTCTAACGTTGAGTATTTTGGTTGGCAATGGCATATATATATGGATTCAATGGACTAGGGAAGATACTTCACGGGAATAACGTTGAATAAAAATCATTTTTACAATTTATTTGTTTGATGACATGTCATGTGTAGACATTGCAATAGTGATGTCGGTAAATAATAGTATAGATGTAATCAGTCTATCACATAACCCGGAGCGTACATTTCGCCCAGTGTGCTGGCCATCGGATGTGCACGTGTGTTGACAGCAGGATTCATCCTGCTATGGTTTATGGGCCTTGTGGTCATCAGGGCCTTGTGCAAGTTTATACAAAGCTTTTTCAACTAACTTTACTTTGGGTTCTCATGATTCTCAGGCTATTTTGAATAATCTACTCAGTAAGAACTTATAAACTTTTATGATTCTTTTAATAAACTGTGCAATAATCAACGATGAAGAATATTCTTTTGATGACTTAACATCTTATCTAAAAGCAAATCATGTTCCGGGTGACTAGTATGAAACCAGTTACGAATAACAATATATCCTAAAATAACCAATGATAATGAAAACCATGTAACCAAATATTTGCCAGTAACTACCATACGTGAAGATATTATTCCAACATTATTGTTCATCCATAAACAATAATTTGATGAGTCTGCATGGAAAAAGTTGTATATATCATTGTTATCTGTCCTACAGTAACAAGTCATATCGGTAATAAATCTAGTAGGACCTACAGTGTACAATAAAATAAGACCACCTCTATAATAAGACCACCTTTCTCGGTCCCAATCCTTCAAAATGATCCCCATGGGGACATCCATATAAAGACCACTTATCCATTGAAACCATTTTGAGTTGGTCTTGCAATTTGTCGTAATAGAGTAATTATATATAAGAGAGGTTCTATTGAACAGGTTACATGATTGGTTCCTGTAACAAATGCCATCAAATATCTTACAAATTAAACTAGTGTTCATTCATAAACTGAAATACCGAATACCCTGTGGCTTGTAGTATCTAGTCTAAGTTGAATGTTGTGATACATGCATATGATCATGACATTTTGAAATTTAATAGTATGACCTTTGTTCTAACTTTCTCAATGTATATAGCATAATCTCCATTAAAGGGTCATTTTTATCGTGGAATGACAATATACAATGTATCAAACAGGAGATTGTATTTCATAGTTTTAATGCAACTTTTAAAAATCAACCGGACATCTGGTTTCTATCAAAAAAATCATTAGCAAGACTGGATCTTCAGCGGATAAAACTGAATTAAAGTTTAAGTTATAGTTTCTTTATTAATAGGCGTAGAAGCTTCAAAAACAAAAACAAAAAAAGAAAGATCATTTTGCTTGTTATGCAACAAACATAATATAGAGACCTAACGTGAACTGAACAGTAGGTGTGTATGAAAAGTAGAATTTCTGATCAGAGGTGAATTTTCACACCGTGGGTATCAGTTGTCACGGCTTTGACAACGAATATAAACACCCACACGTGCACATGACCACAGGCCGGAAGACGCATGCATCACAGGGTGACACCTCCTAGTTTCTAGGCGAATTTTTCGGGTTATGGGGTACACTGTAATGGTACCGTAATTAAGTGATTAGCATGATCCCAACATAGCATTAATGTCAAATAAAAGTTGCATAAAAGTATCTGAGAATATTTTCAAAACATTTCTGGTTTGACTAATTATAGATTATGAATTTGCAATAGGTAACAATTTATTTGATAAAGGGCCAAGTGACAAGTCAGGAAATGATTCTGCCTGACATGACCTGTTTAAGGGGGAATAAAATGAGACATTGATAAGTTTTGCAGTTTTGCATATTAACTCTTGCAGTAGAGGCAAGTCAAGTTATATATGTCAGATAGTATCAAAGGCGATCAAATCAACAGCATATGCCTTTGACAGTGATATAAAAAAACAAACATAGCTGCTTCCTTTATGAGGCAAGCCATTGGAC
>JAGTTF010002205.1:28100-38853 GCA_019095985.1 Streblospio benedicti | reverse complement strand
TTTTAATGTAATTTTAATGAGTTTTATGGTAAGAGAGACTCCAATTTTAAAGAGTTAACTGTAAATATGTGTAATGGTAAATCTCAATATTCAGGTGTCCGCTATAGTTTCAAAGATGGTGTTCCCCAAACAGGACTTGTGTTTGAATTGACGGTTGCAATTAATTAACATTCAACGAGCAGCATTAGAACATGGACTCAACATAATACAATACAAAATTAGATCATCATCAACATCATCATCGTCTCAAATCATCATCGTTCATCATATCTTTTTCATCATCATCAATCATCATGTCATCATCATCATCATCATCATCATCATCATCATCATCATCATCATCATCATCATCATCATCATCATCATCATCATCATCATCATCATCATCAAATATACTTTATTTGAATTTTGACCGTTTATAAGTGGACTTTATTGATGAAAGAGGGAAGTTATAGGTTCAGGCAGCTTAGGCATATTTTCCAAAAGCAAAGCAAAATTTCGAAAAGAGCTAGTTTTTTCATGGGTAGATCTATTGAAACCAAATCTCCAGTGCATAGAGAAAATTTATTTGCTATCCCAACGAGACATCAAATAATGCGATTTACTGTTGTAACAGTGTTGAATAATATGTTTAAAAAATTCTATAATGAGGATGCTCGGCAACACATTAATGACAATCACAAGAAGTGATGCCGTGCTTGCCACCGCAGCTTCCAATGCAGCCATGCGTCTCTGTTGCTCTCTTTCAGTCTACACATGGCCCTGGC
Source organism: Streblospio benedicti (assembly GCA_019095985.1). Classification (NCBI taxonomy): domain Eukaryota; kingdom Metazoa; phylum Annelida; class Polychaeta; order Spionida; family Spionidae; genus Streblospio; species Streblospio benedicti. The sequence goes on along the minus strand of JAGTTF010002205.1, from coordinate 38,086 downwards.
ACCACCAGCACCACCACCAGCGCAATACCACAATGATATCAGAAAATACATCAGAATTAGATACGATGAAAAGGTTAAAAAAAGTGAAAATGTTGATGTATTGCAATTGATATTGATAGGTATGAAACGTAATGTGCCTTCTATCTTGTTTTCTTTTTCAGGAAATCGTGTGAGCAGTCTAATAATACATAACTCTGAACAGTCAATTTAATTTGTATGGCGAGTTGGAGTTGACATCTCAGAGAAAACAATGTGCAGGTCGAAGAATCTTTGAACTGGACCAAAGACAATCAACATCAAGACACACCTAAGTGATAACTTTTTTTAAGTGATTAAAGATACGCATCATTTATCATAAATGTCCAGGAACATAAGCGCCTGGTTCATTCTGTATGCTTAGATATTGGTGCACCTTGGCTTAAATTGACTTTTAATCGTGATAAATTCGTAAGTGAAGAGGATGATGATGGCAGCGTGATAATGGCTGCTGCCTCTAGGTTCACAATAATAAACAGCAGAATTGATTAACGACAGTGTGACCTACATTCAAGGACCGGAGCAAGCTGTGGTGTAAATTGGGAAAGGCAAATTTTTTTCCTACTGAGAATTATGTGAGCGTGTGATGAAAATCATTCTATTGAAACATAACTTTTATTGGTCCACTCTGACCAAACATGATGCCCAGCACTGCATTGAAGCAATGGGCAAAGTATGAAGAAATATCATTATAGCTGGCACTCTCATTTCACATTTCAGATAAAGCAATGGTGGAGTGCTCCAACACAGAGTAAGATACTCTGGCAGACATTGATGTGATGACAGAGCAAATGATTAAGAATTACGATAAAGCTGAGCAAACAAAAAAGGTTTCATTTGTTACTGTTGCCAATGCTTTGAGGAAAGAGGTGGACAAGAAGAAAGAGGGTCTTGTTGAATTACAGTCACTCTTAGAATCTCAGAGATCAGAATTTGCATTTAGTGTGTAAAAACTTATTTGTACATATGGCTACGCACTGAGTGGTTTTTGTCAATTTTCATTAATAATTCAGTAGGTCCCATATTTCTTATGACAAAGAATGGTTCATACGGGTTGGCCATTTAATAAGGCTGTGTCTTTATCTGAATATATTTTTATTTTGTAAGTATGTGATGTTAGAAGTTAACTTGATTATTACTGGTGTTAAAGACTGCACCTTGTATTCACTTTCAAAGGAAAGTGTGTCATTTAAGAGTAGTCCATGATTTCAGTATTTTTTATTTTATTTATGTTTTTTGCATAGTCATGATGCATGTTGTTATTGATACTTAGGTAAGAGTTGAGCCTCAGGCTGATTACATTTTATTGAATAAAACAGTTTGAAACCTTTGTGTTTATGTGATCGCACTTGCCGCGATGTAAAATCAGCATTTGACATCAGACAGCAGTGTTTTATTTGTGGTAAGATAAGAATTAAAGGACATGAAAAACTGACCAAAGTTGTCATTGAACGGCAGGATGAGGTTGTGAGGCTGCGAATGCTTGCATATCGGGATTTATTCGCTTATGATGCAAAGTACCATCGCTCATGCCTAGGCCACTATATTTCAAAAAGAAACATCCAGGCCCAACAGAGAAAGTCCAATGAAACTGAATGTGATTTACCAGAGTATGAAAAAGCTTTTAGTTTCATCGTCAATGATATTGAGAACACAATTTTTTCAAAGAATAAGTCTGTATCAACGCTGTCACAACTACGTTCAAACTTTGCTGATAAGTTAAAAGAGTTAGGTATTCATATGGACGTGTATTCATGGAAATTAAAAGGTAAATTGAAAAGTCACTTTACAGACAGGCTTGTGTTTATTGACTTCTCTGACTTAGTTTGTTCAGGTACAGTTACTGTTAGAGATGCACGTCCAGCGAGTGTCCATTTTATGAAAGTAAATGACATCCTGTTGCTTTAGTATCTAAATCAATAGAAATAGGCATTCAATGTAACATTGTCAGCAGTGGTACTTTTGATATTCATGATGGTAGTAGTGAAGAGGTTCAGTATTGTCATGATAATTTGATGAACAATGTAGTTGTTACTGATTGTAGTTTAGGTGAAAATAGAGCGCGTGAAATTGTTACGAATGTTACCGAATCACAGCGTTTTAGTGTCGATATTGAAGATAGCATGAGTAGTTTAAGTGATGATGGTTGGGATGTAACATCACTTCATGCTGTAGAGTGTAGAAATGACGAGTGTGAAATACGCATATCAAATTGTACATTGAATGTAGACGTAGATATATTAGATACAAATGTTAGTTGTGTAACTAAGTCACGACGTTGTAGTGTTGAAATTGATGATGGCATGAGTAGTTTAAGTGATGATAGTTGGGATGTAACGTCACTTCATGCAGTGGAATGTACAGATGACGAGTGTGAAATAGGCGTATCAAATTGTACATTAGATGTAGACATAGGTAGTATTGATAATTTAAAACGGGATCTGAATACAATGGATTCCTTTGATTCAATATCAGATTGCACAAAATAGTTAACCAACTTATAAGCTTATATATTTTACACATGAGAATTTAGGATCATCCCATGGTATAGAAAATTAAGAATAGTAAAAAATGATTGTAAAAGAATTGTTGCAGTGGAACTACCGGTAGTCAAGGTAACTGAGGTTGCCAACTCTAATCACTTGGAACCTGTAGGAATGAAGCGATGTTTACAGACGCTTTCAGACAATGATCTTCAAGTAAAAGTGCTTGCAACTGACCGGCACATGATAACTACTTCTATTCTAAAAAGCAATTCCCTGGACTGGATCAGTTTTGTTCAACAAATGTGCACATAAGCGACTAACAGCAGATCAGAAAAAGAAAAAGAGATGGTTGAAACTAAACTCTGTAGCCTATGCAGCACTTCATGACAGAGAAACATAATATAGATAAATAGCGGTACATTGCAGACAGAACAATTGTGAGGTGGTGTTGGGTTTTTTGGGCAAACACAACAGAGTTATACTACCCAGTGAATGGAAAACTGCATTCGTCACTCCTATCTTTAAAAAGGGCCGACTCAACCAAGCCTCAAACTATCGACCAGTTTCCCTCACGTGTGTATGTTGCAAGTTGCTTGAACATGTCATCTGCAAACATATCATGTTACACCTGGAATCGCATGGCATCTTAACACCGAGGCAACATGGGTTCCTCTCCTTGCACTCATGCGAATCTCAACTCATCATCATAGATTTGCCGCAGCCAAAATGTGGATGAGGCAATGAAATTTTTCGACACTTACAGATATGGCCGGGAGATGTTGGTTGCGGAATTTTTTATTCCGCAACCAAACCTGATGCCTTTTCTGTCCAAAAAACAAAGGTATACATATAACATAGGTTGTACTGTTATATGATCATGAACAATAAGAAGTATCTAAATGTGATAATATGTTAATATATTCTTGACAATATTTTAGTTCAGCCTACATGTATTCTATACACATGTAGAATTTTAAAATGCATTTCATGATTATTTACATTTAAATTTGTTGATGGACTTTGATGTGAACAGACTAGAAGGAACCGAATAAAAAAAAAGATTTCAGAGGCATAAGTGACCTGCCAACCAACATGGTGGCGATTGGTCACTTCAAAACCATTTTTGAGGCTATTGCACCACAAAGTCCGGACTGGACAAGACTGATGGCATATGCGTACGGTGCTGTGCATACACAGCATTACGTGAGTGAGGTAATATGCACTTATTTTCTAATAGTATTAAGATGGCTGTTTGGTAAGCATTACTTATGAAAATAAGCACTTGCAAAAAGTTACTGTTTTTCTTCTTTTTTGCCCTTCAGTTTACTAAATTGGAAACTGACTCTGAATCCCTCCTGAATTGCATACAACAAGACCCGGCAGAGCGCACTTATGAGGGAATAATAAGAGCATCCCTCGATGAGATGCTCCATTCGAGTGATGCTGGTAATTGTTTTTATGTTTCTGTGGAGACCGCTATAACATGTAATTAAGGGGTTAATGTGAGAGGTTATGTGAGGACTGTTCAAGACCTCCAGACATAGCTTTTGCTACCAAATACGCCTCAAAGTATATTTCATGCAGGAGTTGGTTTAACGAAGCTCTTAAACAACATAGAAGCATAACCTGATAAATTTAATGAGAAACAACACCAGAACACCTAGTCCAAAATAAGCCAGTTTTGTTTGGTAAATGGGTATACAACTTATGTGTAAATCTTGTGAAAATTGGCTATGTTCACTATTATAGGACCCCTGCAACTAATGATGATTGCGGGCGTTATACAAAAACGCCTGCAAGTGTGGCAAAATGGTGAGTGAGCGTCGTACACGCCATGCCCATGCACGTTTACTGAACTGGATGAGTTGGCTGTAACAACATACAGAAAGAAAGATGAAAGATATAATACTTATATGGGCGTCATTGTCCATTTATGTGTTCAAAGTGACCGAATTTATCGGCCGCCAGGAGAAGATATTAGCATAGCATAAAACATAATTGATTGTGAAGTGTTAATAGCGTGCAATTTTAGATCTTTTGTTATAAGACATTTCATTCCGGTGTTTCCATACACACTGCTGCTTAAATCTATTTCAGGAAAGAGTTGGAACAATCATCAAATCCCGTAAAAGTTGTGGCAAAACCTGTGCAGACAGTGGCTGAAGTCCACTTCCATGGAGAGGACACCTTCCAAGTTGTGGATGATGATATAATCATCAATCTTGATGCTGGTATGCTACTGACTTAAAGATGGTAGGAGATATTTTGTGAAGGACACAATAGAAAAAGAACTGAATTCTGTTTTGCAATGTCAGACAAAGTATTACTGAGATGTAATGATTTCTTGAATTAACTTTTGTGAATGTTTTCGATTGAAAAAATTCAAAAGCGGCGTGTTCAGATGCAAAGAAGGCAATTAAAAGGATGCAAGTACAGGGGTTCAAATTCCAACAAGGTGTACCACTCTCTGAGAAGGAAGCTAAACGATCTGATGAAATATGACAGTCGATTTAAGACTGTAGTTCATGTTTTAATTTCAAGGCAGCAGCAATTTCAAGTGCAGCTCGGGTGTACCTTAAACATTCAAAGATGCAATAATTGATAGTGACGAGTTGAAATAGCAGTTCGTATCATAGAAAATCATTATATCATAAAGTAAAATAAAGTATTCCATTGCAGCTTGCTAAGTCTGGAGGGGCAGGGTACAAAGGGTTATTTCTGTACGTAAAGCAATATGCCAAGCAGCATGCCAATTGGATATTCACTAGTCCAGAGACAGAACAGTGTCTGTCTGTGGCCATGCCGAACCTCATGAAGGTTTTTAAAGCCTTTATAAAACGTATAGTTGAAATAGCAGTTGGTATCATAGAAAATCGATACATCCTAAAGTAGAATAATGTATTCCATTGCAGCTTGCTAAGGCTGGAGGGGAAGGGTTTGAAGGGGTTTTTCTCTACATGAAACAAGGTGCCAAGCGGCAGCATACAAACTGGATGTTTACAAGCCGGGAGACAGACAATGTTTACCCATAGCAATGCCAAACACTATGAAGGCTTTTATTCAGCATTTAGCAAACCTATTATTCTAAAATTTGTATGTAAGAATCTGCGAAGTGTATTCTATCAGTCAAAGTATACTACGCCAAGATCTTCCTCATGTGTCAGAGATATAGAGTACAAAGTTGTTAATTTTTAGTTTTAGTCTTTTAGGAATTAGTTAATGCATGTTTAAACTTTTTATCATTAATGCAATGGTGTTTCATGCTGGCAATTATTCTGTTATTATTGTTGTGTTTTATCGATGGTAAGGGATCGTTCACAAATGACTTGGGGGGGTGGGGGGGGGTGAAATGACGAAAGGTGACGGGGGGGGGGGGTCTAGGCCTTGGGTGATGTCACCTTTTGAAAAAGAAAAAAAGTTAAAAAGTTGTAGTTATTTGAAATAGGAATAAAAATAAAATAACACTATTTTCTGTGTATTTTCTGTTAACAACAAATTTTGTAATAACTTATTAAACACAAATGCAACTCCTTATAACTTTAAATGAGTTTTGAAATATATTCCACCAAGTACACAAAATTACAGATAGCCTAGCAGGAGGTCTAGCAGGATCCATTTAAACAAGGTCACTTTACTCCAGAAATCCCTTAAGTAAAAATACTGTAATATGTAGACAGCTACATACAGATAGTTACATTTTACTCTGTGTGGAAATACCAATAGACAAGATGATGTCTGGATTTCAGGGCCATTGGGTCAATGGGTGCAATTTGCTCATTAACCTGGAGAAGTTCACCTTTCAACAGATAGCTCATTGTTGACAATTGCAGTAGGGATAAATTGGTTCAAGGCTGGTTACAATTGAGGCATTTTATCAGCTTGTCCGCCAGAACTTTGATGGATGGTCTTAATAGAGAGGTTCTGCTGTAGACCGGCATGTGGCCCCAAAAGTTGCATTAAAATATTGCCTATTTCCTTGACAACCAGGTTATACAGGTTATACAGAGAGGCGCAAGGTCGCAGCCGCCCGTAGCAATCATGGATTCTCCTCAGCTAGTGGAGGCTGTAGGCAAGAGAGAAGTTGAAATGGTGAAGAAACCTAAGAGCACCCGTCCAGCTGCCAAATTGACCCGTCTGGACTGGTGGACGGGTTCTTTTTTTAACAATCGCAGGCTGTAAATTATAGACACATGTGATTATTTGGTGCTTTGATGCTTTATTGTTTTGTTCATATTTGAAGGTTTTGCATAATAATCGTGAAGATAAACTGACACACAATTATTACCAAGAATTACCAATTATTACCAAGAATCAGGATCAATAATGGCTGACACAGTACTTTTAGTACTATGTTTATAAAGCATTCTTACTTTTGATTAAATCAAGGACATCATCATGAAAAATATCAAAAGACAATATGGGGTAGTTTCACCACATAATAGACGACTACGACCCCGTTGGAAAGATTTCAGTAATATGATATCGTCAGCAAAAAAACAGCTTCAGTATCATTTTGCAAATTTTTTAATTTTAAGATCATTACACCCATTTTCAATATTATAATATCATTAGGAGGAATATAGTGATGTGCCTGTTAAAAATCAGGAGAAAATATTGGAAGATAAAGATAAATTAATTTATAATAAGGATCATCACACCCAAAATTTGAATGAAATTCTTTTCCCAAAACGTAAAGGAAACAGAGCGACAGTTACTTGCAATGAATGTAATAAAAATCTTTTGAAAAAAAAATTGAACAGGCACAAGAGAGAAGTGCACAAAACTATGTTGCCCCCAAACACACTGCAGTCAGTTCTTCTGGATAAAAATAAGGGTCTTTATTTGGTAAACAGAAGCAAAAATGGACCCATTAATCCTGTCCATGTTATGTCTAAAAGAACACATGGCGGATTCGAAACATTTTGCGAGGAGAAAAACTGCAGAGGCTCAAATTGCTAGTGCTCTTGGTGGGGAGGATAACTTCAGGCTCCACACACGTCTACCTTGTAAACACATGTTTGCTGTATGCATGACACACACACCAGAAGCCAGCCTTCCAGCTGCCTACCTATCTTCTCCATGGTTCACCCTGGACAAGAAGTGTCGACGACTTTTACCAGAAATGATGGAAGCAGAGGTTGCTACTGTAACAGAAAATACATCTGACTGTAGTGAAGAAAATCAGGACGGTGAAATTGTAGAACTAGATCAGAAAGAAACGACAAATGAAGTTTCATTGAGCGAGAGTGCTCACAAGAAGGTGACTCGGGAGATAGTCCAGCGACTCCACCGACTCCAGGAACTCACCTACCTCATTCCAGAAGGCCATGATTCTTTGCTTCTCGACCTGGCCGAGAATCTGAAAAGTGCAGAGGAGGACCTTGAGAAAGCTATCCCAAAGGAAGGAGGTCTTTCACTTACGCTCACTCGACAGTGGTTGAAAAAAATGGCATTAAAGGTACTATTATACAGGTGCATTTTTACAAAATATTTATTTTCAAATTCACTCATCAAGATAATAAGTAAAATTTTTATCTGTCAGCTAAGCACGGTAGAAAAGTTGTGTGCAGTGGAAACAAAGTTTCTGTTGCAAAGTTTGGCAAACTTCCTTTGCGAAAGAAGACCAAATTAAGAAAAAAGAGAATAGGAGCCAAGGAAGAAGAAAAGAAGACTTCAATGGTCTCCTCAATTGATGATTGCAATAAAGGTAAAGGTACTATTTATTTGTATCAAAAAATTATTTTTATTAATCTGATTTCTGATTGTTATTGATACCAGACAAGAATAATTTTGTTTTTCAGACACCCTTAATTGGTCAACCCCAAGAAATACAACTGTTGCTTTCTGTCGCCACCTGTGAAGAGAAGGAAGAAGTAAAAGAAGCTATCTCTGCAGGTGAAATATTATTGATGAATGATCAATAACAGTTGACACATTGATGTATTTATTAATTTATGTCCTTAATATTTCAATTTATATTACAGTATGTTATTCAATTCATGTTTCAGCCTTACAATATCCATCTGTAATCAATGCATTTGGTGGGAAGCAACTGCAAGCAAGTCTTGATATAGAGCAGAGAAGAAAGTCCAGCCGAGGAGAAAATTTCACTACCCTCAAAATTTGGTAGGTGTGCTGCTTGCTCTTCTTTCATACAAAAAACAATGTGCAGGGCCGTCGCCTTAATTGGTCCGACAAAATGAGCACCGTAGTCATGAAAACAGTGATATGTAGTCGCCGTTAGGAAAGGTGGTCTGGGGGCATGCACCCACAGGAAAAAAATAGAATTTACAACACAAATGATGCAATTTGAGACTATTTTCTAAAACAAATTATTTTCTATGACCACTCCCACATGATAATGGAGGCATCGTATGATTTTTTCGTGCCTTTCGGCTTTTATTAGTGATAAATAATACTACCTGTGTATCAAATTAAAGTCCATTTGTTGCCTTCAAATTCACCAATGTATTATGTTAGAAAATGTTGAGCCTAAACACGAACATATTTGAACTTTAACAGTTAATAACTATGATTTAGTTTTGTTCTAGATTAAAACGTAACTATACGTGTCAACATTCCGTGCATATAATCCAAAATAAACCCTCATGTGCCCTGTTACAAAGGAAATTTTGTCACGTGACCATAATAAAGACAACAGACAAAAGACATCATTAGGTCATTTAGGGTCATTTAAGGTCACTGACCACTTAGTCAAAACTATATATAAGTCTCTCTGGAAGTTACGCACTACGCTAAATATATTGCAAAATTAGTCCACAGATTAGTTAAACTATAAGTGGATATTACGTATTACGTTATTACGTAATAAATTCTTGAAAAATAGTGGTCCGACAAATTCCCAGTGTCGGAAGCATTTTTTAACGGCCCTGAATGTGTTATGCTTTATGTGATCATACTGGTTTATACAAATGCTCAATCTCTGTAGTAGGACTGGTCCTGCTTATAAATATGGATAATATTGATACCTTTTAGTATTTGGTATTAATATTAGTATTTTTCAAACTGTTTTGTATATAATCACTTATTACTTGAATGGTTGGAAATTTAAAAATGTTTACAAATAGTTTTGAATATGTGTACATTATGGTTATATATCAATATTAAGAATATCCTACTAAATAGACCTTAGTATTTAAAATAAATTCTTGTATACATAATATGTGCGATTAAGTACGATTACAAATATTTTCTATTAAGTGTAGGCCCTACAGTTTTGATAATGTATAAAGAAAGTACCATACTTTACAGTAAAATATAAATTTTATGAATTAAGAATACTATAAGTTAAGGTGTTCATATTTTTTTCTATGTTGTTTGAAAAGGAACCTGTGGGTTTGAAAACATGTTAGCAATAAAATAAAATTTTGGATCACGTTTTTGGACTATATTTTGGACATTCTTTTTTACTTTGCATGGTAAGACAAACTGAAGGAACATGAG
>JAGTTF010002205.1:7614-28000 GCA_019095985.1 Streblospio benedicti | reverse complement strand
AGGCATTGTGGAAAGGTGCTGCGGTTAGAACAGAGCTGTATCCCAATGGAATTAACATTAGAGCTGAACTACTTGCAGTTGCATGTGATGTCAGTCTCAAAGAAAAGTTTTGGGATTCCTGTCACATTCAACCTGGGTGGCCGAGGTGAAAGGTCTGGGTCAACTGTGTACAATTTTCAACCTGTAAGTAGTGAACTTTTTTTTTTTTTGATATAACATGGTTTAATATAAAGGTTTATGTACAATCGTGTTATGAACTTGAAGCAATTAATGCAAAAGTTTATCTTTGATTTGTGTACAGTATACATGAGAAAACATGCAATCATCACAAACCCTGACCAATAACAAAACTCATATAATCATCTAAATAAAAGTGTACACATTTTCTTTATTCAATTTATCATTTCAAACGAATTTAGAGTATGAAAAACACTGATATAGGGAAATTTCTTGACAATCAATACAAGCATGTTAACAATTTGTGAACAAAACAAAACAAATCCCTAGTAAGCTTTCTCTCAAAAGGCACATGTTTTCAAATGTATTGACATTTGTAGAGACTAGATTGCATGCTGAAAGAGCAATTTGGTACGAAAAATCTATGAACTATCCAAATTTTTGTAGATACATGTATGGCCCGATAAACCTTCAAGTCACTATTTTTTCTTTTTTAATTACTTTTTATTCATACTTAAATAATAATATTATATATACGATAATAAATACAAGTACAGTATAAATATTAATAATTTCTACAAAATGACAAAATATTTTTCCACACTATGACAGAGTCATTACTACTAAACTTCATCAAAATTACATAATAATTTTTTCAAATAGATAAATAATAAATTTGTATTTAACATTTCCAAGGTTATATAATAAGTATATATCATTCTTTTAATGCTAAAAATTATATTTTCGATTTCTAATCTTTTCCCATTAAATTTGCACTCTGAATTTTCTTTAAAAATAGAATATGATATTACAGATAAAATAAAATTATATGCAATTATCAGTTAATTCGTAGTTTATAAAGCCACATAAAATTAATTTCCAGTTAATATTACAATCAATAATATTTGAAATATTTAGCCCGATTTGCTTTATATGTGGTAGTGAACTTGGATTCCAGCACCCGTTTACATGTAGGTGCCTGTGCCCCAGCCACAGTGGGTGGCTGCCTCACCTCAGTGGGAACCTGTGCCCCAGCCTCCCCAGGGGGCATGGATGTGGGTACCTCGACACTGAGCGCCAGACGGGTGGGCTGACACACCCTGTTAACTGGGTTATTCGAAATAGTAATCATGGATAATAACTATTCACTCTACTTCAGGGCCTCCAAGTTGAGCCGTTCGGACACCCGGACCTTCCAGTGCCTGATGGATACTGTTTTTAGCGATTACCCTCATGCCAAAGTTGCGTAAGTGCATTTTTCGTAATAATATATTTGTAACTGTCTGTTATTTATTCCTTCCTTTTCTTGCAACATGGAAATTAGACCAGCCAGATAAACCGTTGGCTAGGATCTACTTCAGAGTGTGCAAGTGTGCATTTTTTTTAAACTACTTCAGGTTCCAAGAGTAACATAACACAATGACATGACTTCTTCATGGTTCATGCTCTTATTTCCTTTTGCAGCCCAGTCCCGAGAATATAGACCAATCACTGCAGGCAGAAGGCGTGTGAGGTTCGGCGGCCTCCACGTCAGGTTCCAAGAGTAACCAGCTAGTCTCATTCCTGCAGCTGACAACTGTCAGGTTTTTACAAGCGATATGCACCGGATCGGGATTTCTATAAACTGATGAAATATGTGGAGGAAACCTGGCCTGATGCACTTTCAAACCGGAGACCTGGTCTGGCTATATGATTTCCCATCGGACAAACAATTCTCTCTGGATGGCAAATCACATTGTTATTTTCTTGGTCTAATGCAGTGTGACACCCCAAATGCAGAAGGCATTTACAATTCAATTATGGATGCACTCCTGAAGAATATGAGAGAAGAGATGATGAAAAAGATCGTAGCATTTTCTGGAGATGGGGCGAGCGTAAACACCGGCAAGAAATCTGGTGTTATTTCTCTGATGAAGGACAGGCTGAATCCATCCATCATTATGATCAAATGCATGGCACACCTTGTTGAATTGGCTTTTAAAGATGCTATGAAAGAAGCTCCTTTGTTCACCAAAGTGCATAATATGCTTGATCAGCTGTTAAAGATGTATCGCATCCCGAAGCAATCTGCTGGCTTGAAAGATGCTTTTAATAATGACCTGATGTTGAATGATTAGTTTTCAGTGTTACAAAATGTACTCTTTTGTTTTCAGTTTTGATTAAAAGTCTGCATTTGTACCATTTGTACAGCATTGTCAGTAAATTGGTAACTCAAAACAGCTTTTTCTTTTATATTCAAGTATATAAATATCATCAAATGGGCTCCCTCCCACTTTGATAGTATAGCAGGAAATAATATTTAGATAGGAGATAAAAAGTCTATTTAATGCTAAAGGGGAACACAATACACAAGATACATTTAAAATTCATGTTATTATGTCTAATTCACAATTCGGTCAAGTTTTAATGTTAAAATTGGAATTTTTGCAGGGCTCCTAACTTTTTGCCAGGGCTCTCAACTTCTCAAAGTTGAGAGCCCTGGTGGCTGTCAACAATTTTCAGCGAATTTCAAACACTGGTACTATTTTTGTTAAAAAAAGAAGAAAAAAAGATTTTTTCAAGGTTCATTTGTGATTTCATGATGATGCCACTGTTTATGTATTCTTAATCTCATTTGTCGGGTGTACGTGTTTGTTATTGTTGTGAAGGGACGTGGAAGAACAAGATCGAATGTTTTATCCTGGAATTATTTATTTGTTTGTTATCATTGTGTTATGTTGAACAAAAAAGCTTGGAAAAATGTTAGGATATGTATGTAAAATGTATGAATTGTATATATGTCTGTCACAGTAATAAAAAACTTATATATAATTATAATAGAAAAGTAAAAAGCGGTTCAAAGATTTCAAATAATAAATCTGCTGTCCCTTCTGAATAAGGTCATCTGAACAAACAATATAGAAGCAGAACAGAGTACAAGCTAGTTAAAAAGAATCTGTTACCATGTCTATGAATTTCATTGCCAACCAGTACCAACAGGCATTTGATGCCAAACGTCTTAAGAACTGGGAGATTCCGCGTCCCCACAGTAAATACCCTGCAACCGCAACACCACAACAGAGCATCAAGCATCAACTAAAATCACAAAATATCAGCATCAGTCAAGACAAGACAAATAAACATCCTTTCGGATTAAGCGGCAAAGTTGTTCTGCCAGCAATAAATCAGAAGAGACTTAATAGCTCAACAATTGACCTTGACCCAACGATCTCAAAACAACATCAACGAAGATTATCATAATTTATGCCAAAAACCCTATTTTTAAGAGATTATTATTAAGTTATATCTACATGTACATATATTATTAGTACGTAGTGTAATAAGACGTTTTGTCATGGGATTTGTAAAATAATTCTAAAATATATTTTTTGGGTCAACTTATATTTCAATTGTGTCTTATAATTGATGTATCTCAGTAGGGTAGGAATAACAAAAATATACTAAAAATAGCTTTTACAATGCAGCCAGAAGCTTGAAGACAAGCTTATGAGCATTGCTGCAGATCAGAATGTAAATTGTCGCATAATTATTTCTGGTGAAGAGGATACGGGAGCTGTGTTAACGGAAATAAGTAAAAATTTTGAATCATTAAATAAAGAATCATATCCATCTGTTCCCCCTATTCAAATAGGTTGTCGTGCGGCAGTTCAGTGGATCTTTACCGATTATCACGGCGCCGCAGGGGTCTGGGAAAAGTATGGATCGGTGGGGGCGGAGCGTGGCTAATTGTCAGCTGTATATAAGAAAAAGCTCGTGAAATTAAGCATTCACACACAAACGCAGGGGTCGTGGAGTTACGTTTGTGAGAATATGGCAGCAACAGATCATTTGTTTGGGTGGATCGCAATTGATTCCTGGTTTATACAGGAGTTGTATGCCCCTCGGTTGCTATCGAGGCTGGTTGCAGGCAGTATGAAGGTCTGCAGTGTAGTGGTGGCGGAAATGGAAACTGAAGGGGGAGGAGGTTATTTCCATCTCCCGCCGAAAGTAAAGAAGGTGGCAGCGTGATAATGGCTCCTGCCAATAATAAATGGCAGACGTGTCTTCATACATAAGGTAAGCGAATATTGCAGGCGTCTTTAGTCTTCATGAAATTACAAGTGATCGTGATAATTGTATTTACAATTGCGATTTGAACTGTGCTTAATTATTTAAATAGGATATTTAATTAGTACCATGGAGGCATGTTACTAGCTCATAAAATGTGATAGCCACATCTATACATAATATACAGCCACACAGATTGCAAACAAAAAATGCTTATGAAGACAAAGGCTACCTTGACAATGATTCTTTGGAAATATCATAACTGGGGCTTAAAAATGTGAATAGAATAATATTAAAAAAAATCAAGAAGACACAGGATTGCCACTAGCCCTGAATGTGAAACATCCAGATCTGTTCCCGCCACTCTCGGCTAGAGGGTGTCTGTGTGACGTTCGTACCCTGGGGTATATAAGCAGGATCTGGAATGGTTCATGCAGACACTGTAGTTTTCACCCATGTAACCGCCAATGCTGATGAAACCAGCGCAATAATAGCTACAGAATCAGAAAAATAAACAATAAAAAAGCCTTGAGCGTTGCGTTTACCACAGTTTGGCTCATCTCTTACAAAACAACACGTTTGGCTGATGGGATGGATGTATGACATGGATCTTTTGCAACAGGTCTGCCACGAAGTTTGATTCCTCGCCAGCTGCTTCAGAGCCTGTCCAGCCTATAGAGAGGGCCTCCATGATGCACAGCGGGTATTATTTTCAAACAATGTGTATCTGGCTCTATGTGTTATCTTATGTGTCTTATTATCTCCAAGGTGGACAGAGGTGGTCAGCAGGAGTACTTGATGGACCGAAACCGAACCAACCAAATGATGATAACTGGATAGAACCAGAAAGAGCCCCTACAGAAGCAGAAAAAGAAGAGAATTATTGCACTCACACTAGTAGCTGGCATTATTTACTCCATGAACAACCGTGTGTACAGGTTTAATATGAAGAATTATAAACAGGCAGATGGTGTAGCATTGGGGAATATACTTACAGGTGAAGTTTCAGAATGATAATGGCCTGGTGGTCCAAAGAATTTAACAAACTTGCCAAGATGCAACCAAAGACATTATGCAAGATTTTGTAGTAGAAACTGCCATCTGCGTAGATGACCTAAACATCGTCTATCGAGCTTTACCCCTTGGAGCAAGGTGGTGTGAAACAGACAAAAAGATAAAAATTGACAGCGCATTGATAAAATGAAGACCGTAAAACGCCATAAAGATGAGCGAACAATGGAAGAAATGAGAAAAATGGCAAACTCAATATGTCAATATGGAAATTTATTTCCACTGAAGCTTTGAAAAAACAGGGTGGTAACCTTTTGAAAGTTGATTTTTCTAAAGAGAAAATCAAAAAAATGATAAAAGATTTAGTTGTAGGTCAACCTACGTCTGAATGATTCAGCCAAAATGTTAGAATATACTATGTAGCTACTTGTACTTATATTATTAACAAGTTTCCTCTGCATGAAGAGTGGTTAACACATGCAGAAGTAGCAGATATTGACAGAAGACGTTCTGTAAGTTTTGAAAGTGTTCAGTATTTTGTAGAAAACGTTTACTCTGAAGTTGATCCTATGTTTCTTGATAAACTCAGCATCAATTTTTAGATATCAAATTGATCATTTAAAATTTGATGAGAATTGTATTAGGATTGATCAAAATGGGGAAATTTGCTCTCAGTGTATCCTGATCTTCCTAAAATAATGTTAGGCATTTTAATAATTCCTAATGGTAATGCTGACAGTGAAAGACTTTTTTCTCTGCAGTCAGACATGTTGACACAGATTTCAGACAGCATATAAGCTTAGAGTTGTTGAATGCACTAATGATTGTGAAACTACATCTGTTGGTGAGTAATGAAGTCTGCTTTACATACAAATTTTCTGATATGTTCCTCAACGGGCTAAAAAGTGCAACTTACTTAAATAAGACAAAGCAACAAGATGTTGCAGCAAATGACATCTGGTGTTGACATTACAGGTCAAGTAATGAATTTATTTGATGTAGCAGAAATCAACACTGTTAGTTAGGTAGTTTTTATTCATTCTGACATGTTAATTTATCCTGTTTCATTAATGCACTACATTAAAAATTAAATTAAAAATAAACAGATGATTTGAAATTTTGTTCTGCTTTGTTACTTTAAACCCTTTTACCCCTTATAATATATCAAATATTCTGTTTAACAATATTTATATTTATCACAACAGAAAATAAAGTACTCTGATAGTCGTTTATATGTAATTTAGTAAGATATTACTTCGTTAAAACATTAAGATTTTATTAAATTTTCATCAAGATCTTTCCTTGAAAATTAAGATTTTTTGAGCCATTGATTAAGATTTTTTTATGCTTGGGGGTTCACATCTCTGTGAATGTCCTCCTTCCAAGTCATCCAACACGCAGCAGCCGGGCCCAGCATTTGGACTACAGCAAACTGTAGACGTTTCTACCAGTGACCATATACCATGTCCTTTGCAAGACTTAGCTATGCTTTATAGCAATGCAGATGACTTTTGTCAGAATCTCCCTATTTACAGCAAAGAGCAAGTGCATCAAATAGAAAAAGCAACTATTGGACAATCTGACTGTCGTGAATGGGCCGGATACAGGGTCGGGCTTATCACAAGCTCAGTCTGCCATGATGTTTATAAACAACATGAGAATCTACACAGTCCTGCTGCTAGGAACACAGCAGAACGGATATGTGGTCGAGGTAAAAAGCTCCATCATTTGCCAGCAATAAAATATGGCAAGTGCTTGGAACCAATTGCTCGAGAGGAATACAAAACTTTAATGTTGCCAAAACACAAGGAATTCACAGTAGAAAACAGTGGGCTAGTTATTTGTAAACAAATTGTTTATATGGGTGCTAGTCCCGATAACATCAACAATTCAGGTGAGTGATTTCTTTTAGCTCAAATATAAAACATTCAGGAAAAAAATTGACAATAATATCATTGCAAAAGCTAATGTACCTCACATAGATAACATCTAACACAACATATAAGCCGTGACAAGGCACATTTTTACGTAATTCGTTAATGAAAAGCTGAATCGTGGATACGGTAACTAAAATTCGGGAATTTGCATTGAGAACGGTAACTAAACTACGGCGGTACGGTTACTACAGTTTAAATTCGAAAACGGTTACTACTACCTTGATTTTTAGAGTACGGTTACTACCTCTGGTTGCCTTCAGCATTGGCAAGACAAAAATGACACAAACAAGTTTTATATCCATGTTGCAAGTCTTATATTAGCATCCACTCTCGATATATTTTTAGTTCACCCTGTACACAAATTTTAATGACGTCATGGGTTTTCCCCACTTAGAAAATGAAAGTGAAAATAAGCCTAAAACAACTTTTAAAATAATTTATAAATTAAAAGAAGAGGCAAACAGACACACACAATAAGTGCATAGGTCAGTGATAGTTGCACAAAAAACAAACATACTGAACAATTTATGTTGATATTTAGGTGGAGATGTTTTAATTGAATTATCTACTTACTGTTTTTGTCTGAAATAAGTATTCACTTACTGGAACATTGGTATTAAGTCTACAAGTGTGTGTATTTATTTATCAACAGGTCTCACTGACGCCGGCATGGATGTTTCAAATGATGTTTGGATGTTTGGCATGGATGTTTCAAATGCCTATGTAAGTACCACTCATTAAACATCCAGTAAACATGTAATCTGATGCATTAATTTTTTAAAAACCAATGTGAAAATCGACAATATTTATGATCATCCTCAAAGTAAAATTTTAATCACTTGAGATAAAAATACAAAATAACATGTTTTTTTCTGAAATAAGAACTCCGGTAATGTATTTAATGAACTGCAAGTAAAATGTCATTTGTGAAAATGTTTAGAATGAAAGTGATGCAGGTGAGTATTTGTTATGAAGCATTGTTATTTTCTTGTTCAGTGTTTTTTATTATGTTTTGTTCATTATTAATATTCACAAAGTAGAAAATTTGAAAGAATATGTAATGGTATTTACAAGGTAATGTTTCTATACAATCTTTCACCTCAGACTTCATAGCAATTGAACAATAATGACAAATGTTAAGACATAATATCAGGATTATAAGAAACTGGTTTTATTAAAACATTGACAGTAAATCCACAAGAACATGCATTAAACTAGTATCACTTATATGCTTATTGTGTTATTGATAAACTGTTTATAAACGTAGTATACATGAATACAACTACTCTATCAATTATCATTTTTCATCCATAAAGCATGGTTTACATCTCATACTCAAACATTCTTGTAACTGTTGTAGAGATTGCTGCAGTGGAAGGGTCCATGCTGCTTCCCACCCAACCAATCACCACAAGCACACCTCACAAAGTGACTGCAAGGCCGAAGACTTCACAGACAGCATGCTTCAGTATGTACCAATGGTATAAGATAAATGAAACAATGCAAACAATTTGTAACCCTTACACACATAATATGCATGTAATCAAATTACAATAATTTGATGCAATACTTGCATAAGAGTGCTCTACATCTTATTTTAGCAAATAGTAATCTTAAAAATTAACTATTTTGGAATCAATTTATTAGATGCTACAAAATAAAGAAAGCGGTGCTGGTAATAATTTGTAGGGTCTAATAAGATGTATCCAAAATCAGCCTAGTTCAATTTACAGATTATATATAATCATTTATCTTTGTGTTATGTATAGTTTGTGATACTTGTGGAGCAAGTTACAAGTCTAGACAAGGCTACACACACCACATGGTAAAACAACACCAGAAAGTTGATGGTGCCCTTTCTTGCAAGGTCTGCAAGAAGTTATTTACATCAAGAACCCATCTTAATGCTCATGAAATGCGCCACATTAATGTAAGTAGCAATGAACATACATGCAACTCTTATTTTATATATTCAAGGCTGCATTCAATGTTATAAAATGTAAAAGTCCTAAGATTAAAAATATTTGTACGACTTTCAGATGAACAATCACAAGTGTCCTAAGGAGAATTGCAATAAAACCTTTGCACATCGGAAAAACTTACAAGAACATTTAACTATAAAACATGGTGAGGGGAAAAGTGTTAAAAAATGTGATGTTTGTGAGAAAGAGATTGGAATATCAAATTTTAAAAAACATATCGAAACACATGGACCAGGACACAGATGTCCCATTTGCGGTAGCATCATTAAACAGAAAA
Organism: Streblospio benedicti; assembly: GCA_019095985.1. Lineage (NCBI taxonomy): Eukaryota > Metazoa > Annelida > Polychaeta > Spionida > Spionidae > Streblospio > Streblospio benedicti. The sequence continues at coordinate 18,569 of JAGTTF010002205.1, read as the reverse complement.
GGAACATTAGCCGCCATATGATGAAACATAAGTAAGCCATAACTTTGATGATTCAAATAATTTGATAATTATAAAGCACCCCTGGGTTATAGTTGGTATACATTAATATACGTTTACATACACAACGTCCTGTATGATAGGAAATGCATGTAATATACTAATTAACATGGTTCTTTCTAATCTATGTGGTATCAATGGCAGAGTCTGGTATTTTACACCTACGATGCGGAAGAATAATGTCTTCATTAAGTCTGTGGAAAGTTCTATATCCTTGGGCTCCTTTGCATGGTTCATCTAAGGTAGATATGGTTGAGGTCTTGCGACGGGGTTTTTTGGAGGCTCTTTCCTCACTATCAAAGGGATGAGATCTGTTTTGGTAAACAAATAAAATTTGAAATGCATAAATGATTATTTTACAAAATTGCTAATTATAATATATTATATTGATATAGATGACGCAAATAATTTACTCAAAATACCTGGCAAACACAAAATTCACGACATTGGAAGACTCAGGAACCAACATTGCTGGTTGGCTCAGATCAGATGCTTCTGTCAGAGATGATATACCAGTATTTGAGCTCAGAGGATGATCTGGATAGACCCTGCCATTCAATGTGGAGTCTGTACTGAATTTACTAAATGCAGAGAATAGGAATTATTAGAGTTGTTGTATTAATTTGTGACAATGGCAATCTATTTTATATTTTTTCAGATGAAAAGTAACAAATGTGTCCCAGAGCTACAAATGGAAAAAATGGTACAGCAGAAACCAGTTGAGGACAGCCATATTAGGACATTTTAGAATTCTTGGTTTGCATGGCCTGTATATTCTATTAGGTTAATAGGTTTAAGCATATGTATGATATTGTTATATTAGTTAAGAATACCATGTTGTATTGTGAATACTGGATTACGGTTACTATTTCATTAAAATGTTAAAATAATTGTATTGTGTCTTTTTGTCTATGACCCACACTCTGAGGATCAGTCGTCAACATAAATTGACTTTTTATTGACGTCTGATACTCAGAGTGATGAACCATTGTCTGACATTAAAAATAGCCGAAATGTTACTTGAACCACGACACATGTAAAATAAACCTACTAACATTAACAATGTAATTTTAGCAACATAACAATTACATACTCTACGTCTTAGGCTATAGCCCCCTATTAAATGCAAATGACCCATACTTTTTCTGCTGAATCTTCAACTTGAAAATGCATGATGCATTGGCCAGTGCAGTTGGAATGTCATCAGGCAACAGGTGGCCTGTTCCTTTGGGGTCCAGATCCTTTGGGTAAGCAGCAAAGCAAACATTTAGTTACATGAATAAAGTTTTAATCCACTCTATGGGGTGTCGGCATGATTCACAATCATAGAATCTGTTATAAATGTACTTGTTTATAGTCAACAATCACTTTGGTTCTTTAGACTTACATTTTACACATAGGACATAAAGTAGTAAGTACAACAATTCCCGGGATATGCATTTATACTTTCATATAACTTTATACTTCAAAAGTTTACTTATATATACTAAAGTAGTTGAATAAATGTATATACCTGAAAATTACCAAACATAGTTTCTGAGTCCAGCGAACTTATGGCTCTTTGAGAATAAGAATGGTTTTTTGTTATGGCATACAGCTGGAGACGCCTGTCTATATTGCTCAAGATTCCCTCAAATTGTGCAATGGGCATACCTTTCATGTGCATTCCAGGTGGAGGAAAAGCCATGGGATTATAATGCATCAACAAGAAATCTCTCATAGACAACATATCACGAATTCTATCATCTAGTGATATACCAGCTGCATCTACTGCATGAAACCAACCTCGTAACAACCGGCACCACTCTGCTTCCTTTTCAAAGCCCCCCTTTATCATCTCATCCTGAACCTTTTCACTGAAAGTTAGTTGGGCAAATGAATTCCGTTGCCTATCTCTGAGTTCAATTACATGTTCTACACCTAGCCCACATTTATTACTCGCTTCATTCTCTGCCACCCACACCCATGCCTCTCGATGTATGCCCAGGCCTGGCATTCCCGATGCACAGCATTTCGACCTATTGTTAACAAATATGTGATGTGGGTCTATAATGAACTGCACAGGCTTCCCTTTGTATATGGCTGGGTAAGCATACCATTTGAATATTTCATGTGATCCTCCAGTGTCAGTTTTTACACTTTTGATACCAGCAAAGTTTTGCATTGTATTCTCCCATTTGAGCATCTCAGTTTTGAAATGGTTAGTAGCTGACTTTGACCACTTTTTCAAAGAGGTTAATATCAAAGCCCTCAATGTTTTTACTTTTCGTACACACTCAATTCTTGAATTACCAGCATACTTAGTTGCCACAACATTGACATAGTCTGCCTTTAATGCATCCTTGGCAACAGTTCCAATATTTTCCACAGCGAGCAGAAGTTTTAGTTCTGCTTTAGTAAAGTTCTTGTTTATCCCCTCAGCAGAAGACAACATTTCCTTAAAATGACCAAGACTCACTTCACTCCACTTTGATCTACTTGAGCCAGCAATCACAGCACATAAAACAGCTTCATAGTCAATATTGCAAGGTGCAATCGGCTCGTCGTCAGCAGGAACCTCCTCAATCTCATCAGTGGTATCCCCAGTCTTTTCTTTTTCACATGCTGCATTAATGGCCTCATTAGCTCTTTCAATAGCTTGCAAGGCATTATCATCCAGTTGACTTATTAGCTCAGCTGGTAAGTGCTGCTGAATCAAATCATCATCTTTCGTGTTTACATTTTGTTTCTTTTCATTTCCTTCCTCAACATTTTTAGGTAAAGAAATGTAGCGCTCAATATAGGAAGGGGTGAGTGGAACAGCATACCTTTCTTTTGAGACGATAAAAAGTTTCCCATGTTCTTTTGAAATCACTTTGTCGGCCAAAGGGTCTGCTGTATAACCATGGTTCATCTCTGCAAAGTGCATTATTTGATCTGACTTCGAAATTGCTTTTGCTTGTTCCCACACTCTTTTTTGAAGCTTCAATACTGTTAGGGGTGTCCCATCTTCAGTTTCAGTAGCTATTTCCATGAACTGTCCATCGAATGCAACTACCTTTACATTGAGATCATTTTGATGGCAATGATCTATAGCTTCATGAAAGATTTTTCTTGCACACTTCATCTTTAGACTGTAGCCACCAAGATAATACTGTATTGGGACAGCATAGGGCAAGTTACCTTGCTCAATCCTATCCAAATCTGACATCACAGTTAGCAAAATCTCTTTAGCAGGTCGCCTCAGCAGATTATGAGCATCACGGAGGGCATTTAAGGCCTCGTCAATGATTTTCATGAAATCTAAAGACTCATTTGCACTGGTACTTGGAACATTAGTATGTTGTCCATATGCATCACATGAATCTGATGCACCATCACATCTGCATGGAACACCATAAGCAGTTGGCAGTTCTATAACAAATGGTACTGCTGATGCATATTGCTTGACCTTTTGTATCAGATTCCTTGTTTCAGCACCTTTTCTAGTTTGTCTTTTAGGTTCTGTTGGGCAACCATATAACTGTGCACATAAGGCATAGATATCTTTCCAAAGGTCCTCATTAAACACTGCTTTGAAGAATGTGGACCCACTTGGAGTCCAGCATGCATTAATTGTCTCTGGGCAATCCTTAGCAGCCATCTGTGATAGGACTTGACATGTGTAATACCATGGGAATGAATAATACATATCAGTAGTGTATTGCTTGTTTGGCATAGGACATTTTAACTCAAAGTTGACTTTTGTATTTCCTCCACTGATGGCTGAACCATCACCACTAACAACAGCAAACCTCTGGGCATCCTCTCCAATATTTATCACACAACATCCATCTTCCCTGTATATGTAGTTTGGATAGAAAACTGGCATAAACTTTCCCACTAGAGTTGCAAGGGCATTCAGTTCATTTTCAGTTCCCCATTTCAGCATAGGAGCAATATCGTTGGGAGGTAAGGGCAAAGGCTTTTCTTTGTATACATGGTCATGATGCTTCTGTTGAGCAGATAAAGTGTTAAGGCCCAAACTGTTGTGTAAGGTACTGCCTGTAACACAAGCTTTCTCACGGAGTTCCTGCCATATTGCTGTTCTTTGCTTGATGATATGTGTATCAATCTTTTCCATTGGCTGTAATGTTTCTGCCGTCATCTCTTTCAAACACATATAATTCCCTTGGTGTTGCAGGTCAACAATCACACCTGTTCCTCTCCGAAATGCATGACCAACTTCATTTGCACAAGCTACAGTGAATGCAAGATCATCAATGCAGCCTAAAAGTTTTGACACACAACCCTCGATCTGAAAAATACGAGTTTTCATGTAGCTGATAGCATAGTTCATATTTGACTTCCTCCAGTCTCCTTCCACCTTTTTCATCAAGTTATTAACGGCAGCTTCCTTTTTCACACTCAGGATTCTGAGCTCTTTTATACGAACACTCAGAACTGTCATCCCTTTTATTATTAATTCTTTGTCTTCATTACTGAAGTGTACAACATTGTTAGAGTTTGCAGATTGTGGAAAATGTTCCTTCAGCAACAAAAATATTTGTTGTTCCTTCTCTAGTCTCAGCTTTCGTTCTTGTAGCGTGGGTGGTTCTTCAAATCCACCTATATCTTCTTCCCCTAGTTTATTGCCATAACCTGTTGCCAATTTCTTCCCATCAAATGAGAGCTTAACATCTATTTTTCCTCTACTTTTGGCAAAGGCTTTCAATGGTTCATTTAAGATTCCTGGTGTCTGTGCATCCACAAGAAATGGTTGACTTTGTTTAGTTATTACTTTTTTACACGGTATTTTGAAGTTCCTTGTGAAGGTAGTGTGTAGTGAGGTATCTGGAAAAAATAGACAATCCCATATAACTTATACACTTGTACAATAATTATAAAAACACCTAATCGGCACCCACATCAATTATCACACCTCTGAAGAAAGCACTTAATCTACATTAAGTCGCTGCCTAGCATTTTTGCTGTACAGCTATTCAAGCACCAAAACAGAATATATGAACTACTCAATAGCATGCAGCTATTACCAATGTTATTTTAAATACATCCTTCTAAAAAAACAGCCTGAATGTGTATTCTGAATGATGAATGACTATAATTATGGACCAAACTCAAACTTGGTGATAACATTACTACAAAACTTAAGTGGCTGCCCTTGCAGCATAGAAAAGCAATTTATAATCTGTCTATGTTTTATAAGATTAAGAATAACCTTGTAAATATTTCTTTCCCATCCACTGTACAGTTGTCATACAGATCTGATGTAAGATACAATAGGGTTAAAATTCTCCACTCCGACGCATACAAATATAGTTTTTATTGTAGTACCATTCGTATATGGAATATGCTTCCTATGGAAATATTAGATGCAGGATCTATTGAAATTTTTAAAGCCAAGTCAGTAATATGGATGACCCCTTTACATTGGGAGAAAGTATGTAATACATGGACCCTTGTTTAGTACTGTATTCATTAGAAATGTTGCTGTTGTTATTGTTTTTTTTTTTTTTTTTGTTCTTGTTGTTTTTCTAATTCACTGTGATTGCTTTTTTTTATTATTGCACTTGTTATATTTAATTCATGTACATGGTATGTCACAAATGCATAAAATTTCCTGTACGGCCATCGGCCCTTTCGGAAATAAAGATTGAAGATTGAAGATTGAAGATAAACAGATAGATTAACTGAAGGGAATCTGGACTGCAAGCTTGTCGTTGAAAACCATGAAAGAAGACCCCACAATACACTATGTATATTGTATTTCTATGGCAAATGCAAAGGCCAACGGGTGTGTGATTAAATGCTTAACCATGAAAGTTAGTGACATTCTTTGAAATAAAAAATCTAACTTCCTTCCATAACTGAACTTAGACTGAAAGCTACGCAAATGATACTACAATACTAGAATACATGTTGCATACAAAAGCCATAAAAGTGTTGAATCAAATTAATGAAGTGTTAAAACAACTCTAGAGTACACACCGTTTTCTCCTTCAAAAGTCGCATGCCCTTTCCATGTACAACCTCCCCGAGTTTTTAAAACATATTTTTTGTACCTTAGATACTACTCTTAAGGAAAAATGACGTTTGCCCAAAATATTTGATGGCGAAATATATTTTTCGGGGTCAAACAGGGGTCATCGGGTCAAAATTTCATAAAATTGCATTTATCTCGATTAATAACAAATTTAGAGTAAAAACTTGTATTGACTTTAGATAGGAACATGTGTATGTGGAATCCAAATAAAACATCAGATTTGACCTTCGACCTATCCTTCAAGGTCAAACACGGGTCATTGTGGTCAAAATTTCATAAAATTGCATTTATCTCGATTAATAACAAATTTAGAGTAACAACTTGTATTGACCTTAGATAGGAACATGTGTATGTGGAATTCAAATTAAACAATACATTTGACCTTTGACCTCTCCATCAAGGTTACACTAGTAGGTCAATTTCAGGAATTTTGTTCATTTTTGTGTTTACGAAAGAAATGAGCAGCTTTGAATATTCCACGATAAATTAGTTTTATTGATATAAGCATTTGTATTCTAGATTGGAATTACATTATGTTTTATTTTAATCAATATTTTACTAAATACTTTAATGTATCAATGGGTTTCACTTTTTAATGGTAGAATTTGAGGCAGCATCAGTATCATTGATATCTTCATAAAGAGCATGTTCTCAAATTTTGTTATGTTTTAGTATTATTGGATTGGACATTGGACTAAAAAATGTGTAACTTACAAAAAGAGCAACAAATTTGATACATCAATATAATACAATGGTCATTGCTAAATCATGGAAAATTCAGTGAAAATGAAATCTAAGAAGCAATGCAAAACAATAATTTATCAGATTCAGTTTGGGGGAAAATTAAAAACAATTGAAGTGAGACATAGTTTAAAGGATCTAAAACAACATTATGATGAAATTTGCAAAAAGTGTACCAACTGAATATGGTAGTAAATGCTATGGTTATCACAAAGAATGCTACAGCAAATTCACAAATCTCAAATATCTAAAAAAGCAATAAAATGAAATTCAGATCAAGATCCAGAGGTTGAACTATCAATAAAGAAAACAAATCAAATTTATCAATAACATTCACTTGTGATTTTTTGCTTATTTGTGAAAATACTCAGAAATTATTCTTCCTGGCAAATTTCTTTCTAGTGAAAGTTGGACATGTAAAACAAAAACTGCAGGGAAGACCTTAAAAAGAGGGTTCAGAGAGACACGAAGTTATGAAAGGATGCTGTGTAAAGTGATAGATGTAGATTTGAAGGCAAGAGAAGCTAAAAATACCATGATGAATGTAGAAACGCACATAAATATTCAGCGATAAGTATGCAGAATATATGCAGGAAAAAGATTCCATCTGTGTCGGTGTATAGTAGTAACAAGACAGATAAGCTTAAGAAAAAAGATGATAAACCATTTCTCACCAAAGTGAGCTAGTCAACTCCGATCATATTAAAAAAGCCATTTAGACTGCCTTTGAATATGCTTTATTTGACAGCCGTATCACCTGAGCATACGCTACCACTGCACTGAGGCTCCTATTCACCAACCACTTAAGACAGGTATAACTGCCGCATTAGACCTCTCGGACATTCTGACCGACCCGGGTGGTCTGCCTTAAGTGCTTTGTGAATAGGTGCCACAGTGGTAAGGGTCGAGGGTTTAAGTCCTGAGAGAAGCTATGTGATATAGTCCTATAAACTTGGAGAAATAATCCTCTGATGTCAATACTTACATCTAGCCAATTAATTCCAATATATCTACATATTCTATTCTAGTTGCCAGTCATAGAAAAGATATGTTCAAGGCAAAACAGAAATGTCCATCACTATTACTCAAGTGATCTTTTTTACAAATGATCAACGTTGTTCAGCTCTTAGTTTCTCTCTACATTAACATAATTAATGTAAGTGATTTACTAACTTCATAAATGATATAAAAATCCTTTTGCTAATATTTAAGTACTTGTAATTACAGGACAAGTACACAGGCTGCTGCAGGAACCTTAGTAGGTCAAGATTAACCTATCACGGTACCATTCACTAAATATCCAACATCCTCAAGTTTTCTGTAATCTGATGAAACATATTCAAAGGAAGTTTCAATGGCTTTACTTTATGAATATGATCAGAGTAGACAAGCTAACTCCTATGATTGGGTGTCTAATAAATTAACTGGTTAAATGGTTTATCATCATTTTCTTAGTTCAACCTCTGGGATAACCATGGCATTTACCATCATATTAATTCCGTCCGTATATTTTTGCATAATTAGTTAATAAAGTATTAATCAAAATAAAATATAAAAAGTAATCCCAATCTAGAATACAAATGCTTATATCAATAAAACTAATTTATCATGGATTATTAGCAAATAAAATGTTTAAAGCTGCTCATTTCTTTCGTAAACTCAAACATGAACAAAATTCCTGAAATTGACCTACTAATGTAACCTTGAAGGAGAGGGTCAAAGGTCAAATGTGATGTTTAATTTGGATTCCACATACACATGTTCCTATCTAAAGGTCAATACAAGTTGTTACTCTAAAATTGTTATTAATCGAGATAAATGCAATTTTATGAAAATTTGACCACAATGACCCCTGTTTGACCTTGAAGGATAGGTCGAAGGTCAAATCTGATGTTTTATTTGGATTCCACATACACATGTTCCTATCTAAAGTCAATACAAGTTTTTACTCTAAATTTGTTATTAATCGAGATAAATGCAATTTTATGAAATTTTGACCCGATGACCCCTGTTTGACCCCGAAAATATATTTCGCCATCAAATATTTTGGGCAAACGTCATTTTTCCTTAAGAGTAGTATCTAAGGTACAAAAAATTATGTTTGCGAAAAACCCCCGGCGGACTATCATCATCAGGGTCCAGAAATCTAAACTTGTTTGGTTGTATCTCATGCTATGTGGAGTATCTTGCCTTAGAAACTGCCCCACATCTAACAACAGGTGTAAGGCGATATTATTCTGTATCTTGCCATTTGCAATAGCTTGTAGCACTGATCCAAAATCATCTGCTCGTCCCATGTTGTTTAGAGTGTGAACAACATCTGGTAAGATTTTTTTCAAGTTTTTCATATCACTCTCTTCTTGGACAGGTCCACATTTAAGGCTAAGGTCACTGGGCATGTCTGTCTTGACTTTTTTGGATGATTCCTCGTCGCAAACTATTTGTGGTCGCTTTTTAACAGTAACCCGGCTGTTAAGGAAATCCACTGTGCTCACAAGACCACAGATTGAATCGAAATGCAGTGATTTGTATCCCAAGATTCCACTTGCTTCATCTAACCACCTGTGCCTTACACTCAGTTTTCTTTTTGCATGGTATGTGGCTAGGTGTTTCATCATCTCATCATCCTTGTTACATGACTTTTTGCAGTAGTAACACATAAGACGAGGCCATTGTCCTACAAATGTCACAATTGTTTATCTTACACTGTGCTAGTTATTGCTAACATTTCGATAACAATCTGTGGGTATTATCATATTAGAACAGTATATGGTAAGTGATATTGTTAATGTTGCAAAATTCAGGGTTGGAACCACAGATCTTGAATAGTAGGTAGGAATGAAAAGTGATTTTTAAAATGTGACCTAGTTACCGTTCTCATTTTGTATGAAAAGTAGTAACCATACTCCCAAATTTACCCCTTTGCGCATTAGTTACCGTATCCAATAATTGTAGTTACCGTGCCCAGCGCCAAATGTATTTCGTTGATTATGTACACTATTGTAGGGGTTAGATGCAAGGTAGTACATTCCAAGTGATCTCTGTGACACAATCTTTACACGTAACTAAAAAATTATTAATATATGTTCGGTACTAACTCAAATTACCTACCTATTTGATCGCAGTACATTTTCTCGTCCGCCATTGTGAGTCACGGTTACTATAGTAACGTACTCAGTTCCCAATTCTGTGGGGGAAGCTCAAATAATTGTGCCCAAGATCACAGAGTTGCCAGCCCCAGGGCAAAAAGAGCAGAACAGGAAGTCAACCAGTCTTCAGGAGATGGTGAGAGTCCCCCCCTGACTTGCGCATATGGCACATACCAGCACAAATTGCGAGTGTGAATGCCATAGGCACCGGGCATGGGAAAGAGTGGACCAGCAGGCAGCTGATTCGGATGGACAGGATGTTCAGTCGTCCGGACACGGATCTGGGATTGTAGGGTGTACTTCACAGAAGAAAGAAGTTTGGCTGAGCTACCGGCTGGTACCACTCAACCAAAACTCAGAGCGAAGTTCCAGAATATCTACAGTGCATGTTCCCAGCTGATGGAAAGTTGACACCGCGCGAACAAGCTAAATTGGAAACTCTGGTGATGAGATATGAGGACATTTTCATGGCCCTGAAGCAGGTCCGGGCTCCACAGTTTGATCCCTCACAGAATCGATACAGAAGAGGCAGCGCCAGTCAAAAAGGAACTATGTCCGGCGTCCTGTGAAGGAGTGGGAGTATGGAGACTCCAAGCTGGAAAAGATGCTGGCAAGCGGGGTCGTATGCCCCACGAAATCAATGGACGAAAAGAGCATTCATTTACATTCACCAAGATTAAAATCGTATAGCATGTCTACCACTGCTATATTATCCAGTACCAATACAGACTTTCAGCTGGAGGTAGACACTAGTTGTTTGCCATTGGTGGAGCATTAGAGAAGGAGCAAAATGGGAAGTTTGTACCGTGAACGTTTGCATTAAAGGCGTTGTGCAAAAAGCGTTGGGCATGTTGTGCGGCAGAAAGAGAGTTTGCTATTCGTTACATGGACTCTGATGATGAAAACAGAGAGGAGCCAGGGCTCGTTGATGGGATAGACTTCAATTTGTACTTGACCAGACGACTCCACTACCAGACAAACAGGAC
>JAGTTF010002200.1:0-10293 GCA_019095985.1 Streblospio benedicti | reverse complement strand
AATGAAATGTACCTGAAAATACACCTCAGCAAGTATATAATCGTTCTTGATGTGCAACTGAATACTGCCGACAAGGCAATTAAACTAACATTTTCTAGGAGGATGGCGCAAAACATACATATTTTTTTAAATAGGTAAGTCTGTTTACTTCAAGCAATATGATATTGGTGGGACTGGTATCATGTGTAATTCCATTCCCCTTTAGTTGTATAAATTGTTTACTTGGACACATAAAGAGCCTCAAGAACAGCAAATAGATTTGCTACCTATTTTGAGGATAAAATCAAAGTCATTGGTGCAACTTTTGGTCCGGTAGATTCTCGAAATTGACACAATCACACACACACACACACACACACACACACACACACACACACACACACACACACACACACACACACACACACACACACACACACACACACACACACACACACACAACACACACAAAACACACAAACACACAAACACACAAACACACAAACACACACACACACAAAAGATGATCGCAAAACTCACATGCTGGATATGAGACTGTGAATGAAAAGTATTTGAAAAGACAATACTGGCTGGAAATAGTAAGTCATGCTCATTAGACCCCATACCAACAAGTTACTAAAGAAACATTAGGAAATAATACTTCCAACACTTCTAAACATTGTCAACATGTCTTTGTCTGCAGGAATATTTCCATCACCTTTAAAAGAAAGCTCTCGTAACACCATTACTCAAGAAAACATCCTTGGATAAAGAAATTCTAAAAATTACAGACCTATGTCCAATTTAGCATTCTTGGGGAATTTGATTGAACCTGTTGTAGTGCAGCAGCTGACTGGACATAAAACAACGAACAATTTGCATGCAGTATATCAGAGTGCATATAGAGAAGGTCACAGTACTGAAACTGCTATGTTAAGGTTAATGAATGACATACTACTTTATTAGACCTGCTATTAGACCTGAGTACAGTTGAACATTCAGTGCTACTTAGCAGATTGGAAAATGAAAACTGTGTATCAGGCAATGTGTTGGCATGGATGAGGTCATATCCCCACAACAGAACTGTGTCAGTGATTACTGAGGGGTGTGCAATCATGGCCTACATCTCTCGCTGTAGGATTACCACAAGGTTCAAAAGTAGAAGCCATCAGAACGCTTAACATACAGCTCTCCCATTTTGATATTGCTCACAAGCATCAGATTAATATTCACATGTATGCAGATGACATCCAGCTGTATCTTGGTTTTGACAGTGACAATTTTAATGAAGCTGCAAGGAAGATGGAGAAATCACTGCAATTAGTTCAGAACAGTGCTGCTCGTATTGTTATGAGAACAAAAGACACGAACACATAACTCCCGTACTGAAGCAGTTACATTGGCTTCCTATGAAATATAGAATAGTGTATAAGATCTGCTTGCCAGCTTTCAAGTGTTTGCAAGGTGTAGTTTGTCTAGGACGAATATAAATAATGGATGGTAATGTCTTTGTATGATATTTATTGATAATTATAATAACACAATGATGACGATACTATGGCGTTTCCTACTGCCACGTAGACTACCACTTCCGTATCCGCGCAACTGCGTACAATCAAAAGAACATGAAATATTCGAAATAGTAACGTTCTACATCCCTCCTTTCAAGATTTACATATGTATACATACAGTTACTTTTGATTTACTGTATACTGCATTATTTCAAATATCACTATTCAATTTACAATTTCTACAAAGACTTTTTTGTTTAAAATTCAACATTGAATTTGCAAATTTGAATCTAATCACATTGAATATACATTAGCATCCTAGATTAAATAAGTTGAACTTTCACATCCATATGAATTTACTTTATACCATATGAAACAAGTGTCAAGAATTAAATCTGAAAACTCATGAATGAAAATACACTGAATGCTATTTTACTATGAAACAATGAGAGCAATTAAACATTAAACATTAATAACAATTTTGCTATCAAACATAGAACAATAAAATGCAAATTAACACCAAATTAACACTGTCCTTTCTCTCTTTGTGTGTGCTGATCAACCGAAAGAGTAAGGACCGGTATGTTGGTCCTTTATTGTTTGCATATCGTCAGATTCCTCAGGAAAGCACTGGTTTTTCGCCTTTTGAACTGTTGTATGGTAGAACTATCAGGGGTCCGCTTCAGATTCTCCAAGATTTGTGGACAAGGGAAGACTCTGATTCAAATTCGGATGTGTACAATAGTTATCAATATGTGTTAGAGTTGAAACAAAGGTTAGAGTAGAGAGGTTGCTTCAAAGTAAATTTATATATGTTTCTATTAGAAGGATTTTCGAGATTTTTGTTTTTTGGTGGAAATCGTATTGAATTACACGTCAGGCCCGAAAAATTTGGCAGTTCTTTAATTTTACAACATTTAATCTTTATCATCACTAAGAAATAAATATAGTAATGTCGTTGTTGTGATATTCTGCATTTGTTCGTGGCCAATTCTAACTTCATGGGAGAATTTTAGTCGATGTTGCAATACTTTAAACGCTATAATTTCACTCGTAATAAAGCAACATACTGCGTTTTACCCGGAAATCAGGGTAAACCAGCAGGATAAAGTTCATCGACATAAAAAAAATCAAATATATTGTTACCTGCACCAGCCGGTTGCACTTAAAAGGTTCTATTATTCAAAGTATTGATGCTGATTCTTATTATCACACTTTGAGACCATAATATTCTACATATTTTAAGAAATCTATCCAATACTCCCCAGATCAAGATGACAAAATTGCTCTTTATTATCGCCCTACCTGTCTGCTAACATATCGTTTATCGAAAGGGCTATATTAACAATATGCAACAACGATGCGCGCTTGACTAAGGCTGATTCTTTGAAACCAGCATATGCATAAATTATGATAATGAGCATGAAACGTGAAGAGGGTTATTGGAACAACCCTCGTCTCCAAAATGGTGGTCACCACCTATTCATAAGTATTATCTTGGTTTTCTATTGAGTAAACACACTATACGTTAACTTTAATGCTGAGTTGGATAGGTATTAGCTCGTAGATTGTGTACACATGAACGTTTTAGAAGTACATAGTATAACAAACAGAAAACTTAGCCTAAAAAGTAATCAGATGAGAGGAGGGCTGGGGGTTGTTGACAAGTACCATTCTTGCATGATGAGGGTTGTTGAAATTAAAGATGAGGGTTGTTGCAAATGACATGCTTTTATTTATATAAATTAATATTAAATTCTTGAAAGTGTAATATATCATACATTTACTTACATTATATAATACAATACAATAATACATTTTACTAAAACTTGTGTAATAGATGGGAAATTCATTATAAACATCAGTTACAAATATTTTGCCCAGGGATAGGACATTTCATTTCAAATGATTCTTTGGTCTCAATAGAGGTAATGGCAGTTCCATCTCTACTAATAACTGCATAAGGCCCATCTGTATTCAATGGTAGAACCACCTTTTATCTCTGAATCGGAGGTGTTGGCCGCCATTTATAAGACGAGGGTTGTTGCAATAACCCTCTTCAGTTTCCTACAGTCATAAACACTGTTGCATAAATTATGATAATTCAGAGTGCAGTGTCCAGTAGTGTACAAATCGCATCAGCAATAAAAATAAAAAAAAGAATATATAAAATATAAAATATGTGTTTTTATTAAAGATTTATAAATTATGACAAAGGTGAATTTATTGGTAACACGAATATGTATCTTATTTTAGAAGTAAACAACTATAATTATGTCTGCAAGTGGATAAAATATTTGTGTTTTAATTGTGTGTGTGGCCCGCTCCAATATGGCGCCGGTAAGTTGAAGAAACATGCTGTGAGGTGATAATTTATAATATTCTCTTAAAATATTCAAGTAAAGATTAAAATAACTTGTCTGCGATGATTCCTCATACGGTTATACATAAAGTTATCTAGTTTTAATTATAATGACACTGGTGTTATACCCCAAACGGATGCCTTGTGTGTTGAACCTTTTGACAGCCATTAAATGTGAAATGAATTCTAGGGGACCCGGACCATTCAGTATTTATGACAGGGTGGTGTAGGAGGGTTTTAGGGCAGGCCATGAACTTTTTTCACAATGTTTGGAGGGGGGCTATCAATTTTTCACACACTTTTAAAGGGGGAGGTGCGGGCTATCAATTTTTTCACATAAAATTTACCCCTGGGCCCCTGGGGGGAGGGGGGCTATTATATTTTTCACAGCAATTTTTTAAAATCCTCCTGCCCCACCCTGTCATAAATACTTAATGGTCTCTAGTGTATCTACACTAACATAATATGGTCAACAACGAACATAACATGATGCGGTGCCGTAGGCGCCGCGGGGGGAGGGTGCGGGAGGGGGGATATCCCCCAAAATTTTTTGAAAATGTGATGCATTTTTCTGCAATCTAGTGAATAAATTACAGCAAAATTAACAGGGCATAATCACCTTGAAACATCTAGTTAGTGGGATTCCTGTTAGTGTATTTTTCTGTCAAACCCATCTTCTAAATCTTATTAGACCTATCCCAAAAGATTGTTGTCCTCATGATTCTTATTGGACATTGAACTATTTTAGGTCTTTCAAGTTCTTAATTTGCCGTAGGCACCGCAGGGGGAGGGTGCGGGATCGGGGACACCCACCTTCTGTGTGGGGGGCCAGGGGTGCCCCCCCGAATTTTTTTTGTAAATGTGATGCATTTTTCTGCAATCTGCTAGTGAATAATAAATTACAGCAAAATAAAGAACTTGAAAGACCAAAATAGTTCGGGGGCTAGGACAATTGTTCTGTCTGTCTGCACGCTTTCTAAAAGTGATATCATGTGTAATAAAGTGAACAATTGATAGTTTAGGCGGCTTGTAAACATTGATTATTGTCATATTCACATTTGGGATTTTAATGCCAATGCACTTGATATCTTTTTGCTTTTGTTTCTAGTATTTCATAGTTTATATCTTGAAGGATAAACATACATACTCCTCCCTTGGCATTATTTTTTATTTCTTGTGGTCGTCTGGATTCTGGGCTATTGGATTCTGTTCTACTTTGTACAGTGACCTTTTGCTCGTTAAACGCATGTATTTAACTTCAAAATCCGATGAAAAAAATAAGCAAGATATTAATTAATTTAAGAACGTTATGGCAAAAAAAGTTCGTGGTCAATGCATGTTTAGAAGCACGTGGTCGTTATGTTATGCTATTGTAAAAAAATAAACCGATAGTGAAACTTAAAAAATATTGTTTCTAGAGGTCAATACGTGTTGATTATTATAAAAATCTTGATAAATGTACAATGGATATTGATTATAAACGGAAGGTAAGGTTACTTGTCACTTATAAGTCCAGAAATATGCCAAAAAACGTTCGATACTTGTTCGATTCTTGTACTATCGCCCATGTCATGGTCTATCAGAATAGTTATGGGTCACCACCATGATATCCAGATATCCGGACGCCCGCTAATTCGGACATCTCATCAAATTGTATTTTCCTAGTGATGGACCAGTCCGGTCTGGAAATTTGGTTATGGCTGATGAAGTTTCTTTCAAGCGAAAACCTGTACTGTATAGTCTAATTCTAAATATGCATCACCAGTTGTGGTGAGTAAAGAAAGACGGATCGATGTTAAGAAGATGTTAGATGTTAGGGCTATTAATCGGTTAGTGCATTTGAGTTGTGTCGGAAGAAAGAATGATAGCATCCCCCAGTAGATGTTTTTATTAACGGTTAGTTTGTCCGAACCAAAGATAGATCCCCAGGATATTTTGACCAAAGGTCAACTGGGAGATTCCACAAATTTTATATGACCAAAGGGTACTGGCAGAAATGAAGAAAGATATTCCAAAGACATGTTTTGTTACACCTGACGGCGCCTGGGAATTTCTAGTGATGCCATTTGGACCCAAAAATAGCGGAAGTACATTTGTTAAAATGATGAGGAAACTAACGCTTGGTATGGCCAATGTGGTGCATTATATTGATGACTGTCTTGTGTATACAGAGACCTGGAATCACCACTTGGAGGTGGTGCGTGAGTTGTTGTCAAGGGTCAAGAAAG
Organism: Streblospio benedicti; assembly: GCA_019095985.1. NCBI lineage: Eukaryota > Metazoa > Annelida > Polychaeta > Spionida > Spionidae > Streblospio > Streblospio benedicti. The sequence continues at coordinate 4,213 of JAGTTF010002200.1, read as the reverse complement.
CCAACTTGAGAGTTCGGCCAACAAAGTGCGAATTTGGTGCACGTGAGATTGAGTTTGTGGGTCACACAGTGGGTCATGGTGTCATTAGTTTACTGGATGCTAATGTGAAGAAAATTATGGAAGCTCCAGTCCCAACTACAAAGAAACAGGTTAGATCCTTTTGGGTATGACAGGATTCTATAGGAAGTTCATATCGTGTTACTCTGATATCTCCATGCCACTCACCGAGTTGACCAAGAAAGGTAAACCAAATCGGGTTGAATGGGCTGAAGAACAACAAATGGCATATGACAATCTGAAGCTCCTTTTGGCATCAAGGCCCATATTGCATTTACCCGATATGCAAAAAACGTTTGTGCTGCGCACAGATGCCAGTAACTATGCTTTAGGTGCAGTGTTGTTACAGAGTCACGATGGTGAGATGCATCCAATAGCCTATGCAAGTAGGAAGTTACTGCCACGTGAATGCCGGTATGCCACTATAGAAAAGGAGTGTCTCGCGATTGTATGGGCTGTTCGAAAATTCTATCTGTATCTGGGCCATAACCCATTCATTTTGCAGACTGACCATCAGCCTCTTATTTACATGAATAGGGCACGTTTCCTGAATGATAGAGTAATGAGATGGGCGATGGCATTACAACCCTTTCACATTCAAATTGAGTCAATCAAGGGTTCAATGAATGTCGGAGCTGACTGTATGAGTAGGTTGTGTTAAGCTGGGGATAAATTATATGGGATATATGAGTAATGAATTTGGTTGTGATTTTGTGTTGGTGGACGTAAATTTTTGGAAATTTAGTCTAAGTGGGGGGCCGTGTCACAAAATTACATGCAGGGTTCATTACAGCTATGTAAAGAAATGTAGACCCATGTGTATTGACGTGTTCCAATTAAGTTTCTTGTGGACTATAAAAATCTGTAATTATGAATTTTTCATTTCGTTCTTGGTCCATCATTTTTCTTGGAAAATAGGGGGTGGGCGTTCTATCTTAGATTTTGGTGCTAAACAGCTGTATTTTTGATATTTTTGGATAAATTGTGGTTAACAGTTAATTATATCAAAACTTAATTCATTTATTATGTATGTTTTATAACAGTAACTTAATTTACTAAGATTTACACAAATTGATGCTGGATAACAGACTGATAGTGTGAAATATTGATTGGATGACCTGTTGGATACTGCTCTTGAGACAGTGTATGGAAGGACTCTTGTGTTTAACCTCGTGGCTTGAGCAACTTGTTGGATAATCTCAAGACGACAAAGTGGACTCGTCATTGTTAGCGTGGCAACGTAGAGGACTGAATATAACCTTGTGAAACATCTGGAACTATCCAGGGACTAAAGAGGAGCTGAGTGTAGTCGTGTTTTTTTTTTCTATTTGTTTTCTGGTTGTACAAACAATTTATAATTAAACCTATTCTTTATATAATTTTTTTTTTGTTAAAATTGTGTTGCGTTATCTTTTCACAATTTTTGTTTTTTGGTGGAAATCGTATTGAATTACATTAGTTTTGGCCAGGCCCCGAAAATTTGGCAGTTCTTTAATTTTACAACATTTAATCTTTATCATCACTGAGAAATAAATATAGTAATGCCGTTGTTGTGATATATGTATTTTATTCTGCATTTGTTCGTAACTTCAAGGGGAGAATTTAAGGCCATGTTAAAATACTTTAAACGCTCCATTTTCACTGTAATAAAGCAACATACTGCGTTTTTACCCGGAAATCAGGGTAAACCAGCAGAATAAAGTTCAACCACATAAAAAAATCAAAATATATTGTTACCTGCACCAGCCGGTTGCACTTAAAAGTTTCTATTATTCAAAGTATTGATGCTGATTCTTATTATCACACTTTGAGACCATAATATTCTACATATTTTAAGAAATCTATCAAATACTCCCCAGATCAAGATGACAATAATGCTCTTTATTATCGCTCTGCCACCTATCTTCGTATCGAAAGCGCTGTTACTAATCTGCAACAACGATGCGCGCTTGACTAAGGCTGATTCTTTGAAAAGGCATAAATTATGATTATGAGCGTTTGCGCATTCGTGACCTCCGTTTGGAGATCAGGTCAATCGAGCCAAGATCCCGATTTGATGGTTTTGTAACTAATAATGCAGATTTTAAAGATTTGCCGTTAGTGATAACAAGAATATACATTGGTAGCCGATGTAGAATAGGTAAACTGTTACGTTTTCAATATGACTTTATTAAATAATTTGACTTTATAATTTTAAAACCATGCATATCGTGAAATTCTCCATTTATCGCTCACTTTGTTTACATGAGAAAAATTGCCAGAGCACTGCAACAAATTGAAATTCTTACATACTAAATAAATAAAAATAATTATTATCTTGGTTATTTTTCATTGGATTTTGAAGTTTAATACATTTATTTGACGAGAAAAATGTCTAGATTACGAAAAATGATATTTATTTTACGATAAAAACACTCCATTATCGCGCTGTGCCTCTAAACATGTTTTGGCGATTTTTAAGAGGCCGACATTACTTGTGATGACCAATCTGTTTTCAAACGTGGAATGAGCAGAAAATAAGCTTTTAAATGACACCAAGAACATCTTTCTAGGTGTACACGGTGTTCAATCAATCTCCAGTTTTTGTGAGGTATAAGCAGAGCTTGTGAGGAAATCAAGAGTTCTCGTGAGGAAAATGTTTACTTTCGAAATCGGGCGGTTTGGATTTTCCACTGTAAACGGGCTAAAAATCATTTCTAAGCACAATTTTTGTCATCCATGCACTATAAGAATACTTCTGGCACATACTGATGCGATTTATTTCCACTCACATGGGCTGGTTTCTGCTGCTAAGTCTGCAATACATGACCACCCACCTTCAAAATTGAGGTCATCTGATAGAAAACGACGAATATGGTTTTACCATGCATCTTCTGTTGCAGGATATATGCCGTGCAGTGACTAAAGGAGAATGGAAGCTGCCAAAGCATATAATGTTCAGCACCTCAGTTCGCCACCTATATCGCAGTAAGGTGTTAACCACTATACTCAATAGCCTTGGTCATTGTGAGACTCACGATTTCAGTCTTGAACTGGAGGCCGCACTAGCAAAGGCCATAGACCACGCCAGCCATCTTCTCTTATTATTCAAATTGTGAAAGGAGCTGGGAATGATGTTATCCATTGCGAATGGGACAATCTTAACAAAATTACCACAAACATCCATGGATCCAATATAGTAAACAGTACAGGAGGTATCATGATACAAGAAGTAAAAAGCAGGCTATGATGGTCTCACTGAGCGGAAACTCCCCTAGTAGAATGTAGCAAGTTGCGCCAGAAAGTTCAAACGCCTGAGACATTAGCTTCTGTATATCTGTTTAAGAGAGTTTGCCCTAAATTTCCTGAAGAAGCAGTTTTCACGCAACCACTTGAAAATGATGAGATCTACACTAGTTGCTTAAAGGAGTACCAAGTTTGGCTACTTGCTCGGGTAGTAGGGAGCAGTCATGATAAGCAGCCCGTGCCTGCATTTGCTGGGTTTGTGTCAGCTACAGGTCAACTATAAACTACTTTTGCACCAATTGCACAGGAAAAGCTTTTTCCAAGGCTTTGTATTGCCTGAAAACCGTCAGCGGCTAAGCACTTGAATGCATGCTCTTTGAGAAGTTCCTTGAAGATGAGGGTGTTGAATTGACAAACCCCATAACATTTCTCAACCTTGTTCAGTATGTTAGCAGAGAAAATCTTAAAGACACTATGCATGATGCATCTGTTGCTCTAATCATAGATCAGTACAGTGCTTGTGAACAAAAAAGTCTGTGACGGTGTGCTAGGAAAAACTGCCACATTTTTGATTAGTGTTATGGATCAATGCCGCCCCTGATGATGATGCAATATGCTGTAAAAACGAACAATCTTCGGCTCTTTCACAGATGTTCAGAAGATATGGCAAACCTGTTCTTTTGCTTTTGATGGCCCCAATTATTTAAGGTGAGTTATGGGAAATATATTGTAGAAATATGTGACTAATGGAATTGTTTCTGTTCATCACTTTTTTTGCAGTATATTTTTGTGACAATGCACTAAAAAAATATTAAACAGTTCTAACTTTCTGTATTTCTGAGCAGGTATCTAGCATGGTTTGATATTTTTCTGTCATATATTGACTTAACTCATCCTGGAAAGAATACCTACTCAAGTACAAAGGTTCTGC
>JAGTTF010002198.1:0-14874 GCA_019095985.1 Streblospio benedicti | reverse complement strand
AAAAAAGAAAAAAAGAAATAAAGTTTAAAACATGCAGTATCTCCATGTTCTTGCTCAGTTGCAAGGAGGCGTGACAGGCGCGTCCCTGGGGAGATGGAGGAATCCATGATGACAGCTGCTTGAGCCAATTCCCCGACCAATTCCCATTAGGGATTTGGTTTTGTTAAAAATCCAAAGTTGGTTTTTTACTCTAATCCAAACTTGGTTTATGAGTGTTACAATAAAATACCACGTTTGGTTTAGCATTGAAAACAAACAGTTTTTGTCCAGTGCACTTAATAATAATAATAATACAGAATTTGTAATCTGCGCCAAGATATACTATAAAGTTTAACAGCGCAGCCCAGAGCTAACAGTCAATACAAATACACACATATCATATATCCTACTAATGCATATCAATCAAAGACAATAAATGACACATAACTATTCATCATAAGCTACATGGAATAAATGTCTTTTCAGAGCAGATTTAAAAAGTACAGAGTGATGTAGAGACTTAACATTCTCTGGTAGCCTATTCCACAAAGTTGGTGCACTTTTTGCAAAAACGCGATCCCATGGCAGGTTTCGGCCCTAGTTTTTGGGTGGGGTCAGCATTTGCCTGTCAGCAGATCTGAGTGTCCGGGGTTGGTTGGTACACAGTTAATAGCTCAGCGAGATACTCTGGTGCATCACCATTCAAGCATTTGTATGTAAGAAGACATATCTTGAACTCTCCTATTCTTTTGTCCACTGGTAGCTAGTGGAGTGTCTTTAAAACTTGGGAGATGTGATCGTGCCTCTGCCAGTTCTTTGTAAGTATCGTGCAGCAGTATTTTTGGACCTTTTGCAGCCTCTTTATCTGGGTGTCTGGTAAACCAAACAGCAGAGAGTTACAGTCGTCCAAGCGACTACTTATCTATAGAGAGACGTGACCTATGTCCTTTGTCGGCATCTCTTTGATCTATTGTTTTCTTAAATCGTCTTGTGACCAAAATCAGCTGCTCTCTGCACACTTGGGGCATGTAATCTGGAACCGTGATCTTTACAGGTGGAATATCATAGTAGCTCGAGCATATTAGAAAACCAAACTATTAAAAAGGCTAACAAAAAGATTTTATGATTTGTTTTTCAGGTTATAACATGTATGATGTATTGTTGTATGAATTAGAACTTATTATATTGTGATATGCATAATGTACATAATTCAAAAACAATTATAGTAGAAATGTTCTCCAGCTTAGCAATAACTTAACGTTATGCTGAAGGAGACAACAACTGACCTTAGTGACCAAATTGGCAGTTTCATGTGTGATCTATGCCGCCCCCTTTAACAATGGGTAAATAATTCCGGGTGCCATGCCATTAGTCCGACGACCCATTGGTCCGAAGGCCCATTGGTCCGAAAATGTATCAATTCAGCATTTTAGCAATGTATTCACGCGTCTACGACTGCAAGCATGAAATTTTCACACACTGATAACGTACCTCGTCACACACTCTTTATATAGGTTTATAGTTATTCTTCAAAAACTGGTTGATTGTTATCAAAGAAAATCTATAAGACACCTTTGCATAAATAAAATATGGTTAACTTGCATTTGAAATTACTAATAATATATCTAATTTGCCAAAAAGATCACATTTTATTGCATAAGAAATTTTCTTGTTAGATTATTATTCTTTTAAATATTGAGTCACAATGCACCAACACTGTATTGCTAATACACTGATTTTTTGCAAAGATTCGTTTATATAACACCGTTACTTTGAATCCCGGAAAGGGCGGGGCGGGGGGACAAACAAATTGAACTGAGAGGAAATAAAAACACACATCCAATTGGCAAATGAGAAGCCTGGGATGAGACAGATACTTCAAAGGTGCCGTCTCAACATAGAGTTTTCATAGCTGCTGGGCATCACAAAATGCCATTTCATAGCTGCTGGACAGTGAAAAGTAGGCATTCATAGCTACTTGGGAGGGTGGAACAGGTGGGTCATTCGGGGGGAGCATACCATTCAACCGATGTATGGGAGTTCCCCCCCCCCCGGGGGGCTTTGAATGGTTCATATTTAGAATGTTTTACTGTATGATTTACTACTTGTACATTTAACCAAAATAATGAATTTGTATATATGATCACCCGCCGCCAATTTGATAGAACAATGGGATCATTCACACAAATTACATCACCCTGCAGGGGGGGGGTGTAGCAAAAGATGAGGGGGGCGGCGCTCTAGCATTGGGTGATGGACATATATGTTCAAACGTATTTATATAATGAGATAATAATTAAGAGTGGAATCACACACCAATACCTGTATGCACATGGGCGTGAGTGGCGGTGTTCATTTGAAGTTACTTGAGTGAGACACAGTGACTTGGTTGGGTGTGTCTAACTCAAACTTAAAAAGTCATGCCCAGTGGAATGGCGTGTCATATCTACCTTTAATGCCACACAAACAGTACTTGCTAAGCCATTTATATATATACATTTTTATCTATGCTTTACGTTCCATTCAAGAATCATAACATCCTTTTTCAGTGGCAAGGATTATCTTTTCATATGGTGAAATCATGAGAGTATTGTGACTTCAAAAGAATAATAATCTTTTAGAGAAACCTTCATGTAATATAATGTTGTTGCTTTTGTTGAAGTAGATATATAATCAATTATTTTCAATCCATGGTATAGATATTTTAAATGTAAACATATATCTTTTATATTCTCATAGAAAAAAAATGAACACACTTTGAAGACATAAATACAGAGCTATATATAATATCTGTTTACATATATATTATTTAGCTGTTCATGGAATTAGAAATGAACTGAGGGCATTAATAAATAGGTGTTGCACCTTCCCCAGCGTCGCCCCCGCCGGATACACAAAATAAACAAATCAAGAACCAGTAAACGAATGTACTCAATTAGAATATTGGAACAATGGGCCTTCAGAACAATGGGCCTTTGGACCAATGGGCCTTTTGACCAATGGGCCTTCACACTAATGGGCCTTCCCCAGACCAATGGGCCTTCGGACCAATGGGCCTTCAGACTAATGGGCAGTCCCCAGTAATTCGTAGGTTACGCTGGTTACAACTATTGGTTACTGTGGACTCCTCTTCAAAATGTACCTGTTACTCCTATTGTTCCTATTGTTTGAATGTGGCCTTGAGGTGTAATTAGAAGAGCACCGGGGTGAATGACCGAGCACGTAAAGTCAAGTCCAGGCAGTCCCCGCGTAGCGGTCCGGCAAGGAGCCGTGGGGCAAAGCCGGGACGTATCTGCGCTGGCCCGATGTTTTACGTGTGGCCTTGAGGTGTAATTAGGAAGGTGAATGACCGAGCACGTAAAGTCAAGTCAAGGCAGTCCCCGCGCAGCGGCCCGGCAAGGAGCCGCGGGGCAAAGCCGGGCCATATCTGCGAAACCCGATGGAGTACGTAAATTTAAAAGTTTTGGCTCCGACCTTGGCCTTGGGGATGTCCTTGTAAGAGGATGATGAACGGTGAAGCAAGCTCCGCGCAGCGGGCAAAGCAGTAACTGCGTGGCCTTGAACGAGAAACCGACCAATCGAGTTAGGTTAGGCAGGTTTAGCCCCACCCCCGGCAGCCGTGGCCTTGAGGTGTAATTAGGAAGGTGAATGATCGAGCACGTCAAGTCATGGCAAGGCAAGCCCCGCGCAGCGGTCCTGGAAGGAGCCGCGGGGGCAAAGCTGGGGAATATCTGCGCGAGCTCGATGGGTTACGTAAATTTAAAAGTTTTGGCTCCGACCTTGGCCTTGGGAAACGTCCTTGTAAGAGGTTGATGAACGGTGAAGCAAGCTACATCACGACCATGAACGAGAAATTGTCCAATCAAACCAGTTTAAGCAGGTTTAGACCCGTCCCCCTCACGTGCATCTGCTCCAAACCCATTTTCATTAAAAACAAATTTTAAACCCATTAATCAATTCACGACGCGTTGACCACCTTTCAGACGTCTTTAAACCTATTAATCATCCTTCCACGCAATCGTAGTCCTTTAAATGGTTATCAAATGACAATAAAAATTCTTATATTCGTGTAAAATACGTGTTCGACATTTAGCATTGTGTTTAACCAATTTAAACCTCAACAATTATGAAGTGTAAAACGCCAGGTGAATTTAGAAAGGATAAAACCTACCATTCTTATAAACCTGAACAAGATACTATAACAACTCGTGTTATTGTCAATGTGCGATTACTGTTGTCCACAAAAGTGAGAAGTAACAGAGTTATTTGACTAATTCGTTAAATTAAGAATTGTGATTAATTCATTAATTTAAGAATTATCATTTCATTAGATTGTAACCACTTGTGAATGAAACTTCTCTAATAACGACACAAAAGGAGTGATATACAGTGTGCAACAGTGTTCATGTCATAATAATAATATCAATATCAAATATTATAAGGGGTGTAAACCTGCTTAATTATACATAAATTGACATAGAAAACGGCACGCAGCTCCATTTAATTTTATCTATCTAAGCAACACCTATTGTTAGAAATTAAGTCACCGTCTTACCTGTGTGACAAGATTGACAGTTTATCTTTTCACTTCGTCACATTGCGTTTAGCAACAATCTGCAGGTGATGCATTAATGTCTTTTTTTTTATTTCAATCTTTCAAATAATTACACATCAAATAACTGAACGTGTTACACGTAAATGTAAAAGATAATAATATCAATGTCAAATATTGTAAGGGATATAAACCCACTTAATTGAAAACCGACTTCATTTAATTTTATCTACCTAAGCATCATCTTACGACTATTTTTAGAAATTAAATCACTACGAATAATTGTGTCTATTCAAATTAAACTTAAGTCAATGAAGTAATAACATTCATTTTACCACAATGAAAATCATCTTTTATGAAAGATTGACAGTTTTTTAAATTTCATTTTGTCACATTAATGTTTAGCAACAATCTGCAGGTGATGCATTAATGTCTTTTTTTTTTCAATCTTTCAAATAATTAACATCAAATAATACACACACAAATGTAAAAATTTTAGCATTAATTTTACTTAAACACCGATTCTCTTCACTTAACAATAAATTTAATAAAAGAACTTTTTTATTGACAAGTCTTACACAGTTCCATTTCTTGTGACACTTATAAAATTTCTTTTGATTCCATCCAACCGTGAATACACCGATTCTGTTACAACAAATTCTGTGTAGAAGCTTTTAAAGTCCATTAAATGTGTTCATTCACGTAAAAATGAATATTATTGCTTCATTCGACTTAAAAGTTTAATTTGTTAAGACACATTTATGTCAACGGATTTAAATTCTAACAATAGGTGTTGCTTAGATAGATAAAATTAAAAGGAGCTACTTGTTGTTTTCAATGTCAATTCATGTATAATTAAGCAGGTTTACACCCTTATAATATTTGATATTGATATTGATATTATTATAGTTATTCGAACTGACTGTTCTTAAAAATAATTTCAAATCGTGTATTAGTGCGGTTAGTGTTAAATTTTCAGATATTGGTTTTATTTTGTGGAAGTATACAAGTTCCACACAAAAAGTTTTCATTAAACACACTTTGTTCAGTTGCGGCAAGTGACTTAACTGCAGTTTATGTTCGACTTCTCTAAAACGAGATTTTTAATCTATATATTTGTTTTTACAAAATCGAACTCTTATATTACAAAATATTGAATTGATATACGGTTTTCAAAGCTTGGTTTTATTTTCAAAATAACAACGTAAATCCTTACAGTTTAGAATCAATTAAAAAGAAGCGACTATTTCATCGTTGAACTGTGATAGTACACAATGGCGTTTTTTAAAAAACTATTTCATAACGTTCGCACCAATGACGTTTTATTAAAACTGTGTTTATACGAATTTGAGATTACAACCAATAACTAATAACTATTCATGTTTATACGTAAGTATGAAAGGTAGAAATAGTAGACATTATATTATTTCGAGGAAGTGTGCTAATGTAGCAACATTTCACTCGCACAAATATTGAACGAAATATTAACAACACAAGTTGTGGAATGTGTCGACAAATATTTTGTCGCTTGCAAATCTAAATAAATATTGAACATAAATCATCACTTATTTTACACATACACGTATCACTGAATCACTTTAGCCTTAATATTTATTTATTTTCAAACCGTTTTTATTTTCACGCTTTTACGATCAACTGATATGAAAACAATTTGTGAAGTTTGTTGTGATTATAGCCTGATCTGAGAATAAAATACTTTTTTCATAACGGTCACACGGTCACACTTACTTCTTATTAATTATCATGTTAAGACGACAAATTTAAAGCTGTAATTGACATCGTCTATATCACGTCATTATATGTCAATCGTGAATTTGTGACTGAAAACGATGATATATTTCAGATTTTCACACGTCTAATAACTGTACATGTTTACACGTAAGTGTAAAAAAATGGGAATAGTTGACATTTATTTTATTATGAGGTGGTGTATACGAGCCACAGAAGCTCGTGTGTGCAACACCATGCTCATCACCCAAATATTAATGGATTAAGAAATACTTTCAAAATGAAGTGCGCTGTTCGATCGAAATTCTCATATATGTATTCTTTTCCTTAAAATCGTGCTCGTATATTACAAATATTGAATTAATACACTGCTTTAGCGTCAATATTTATTATTAGTTTTAAACCTTTATTATTTGTTTACTTTAAAGAACAAATGGTGTGAAAACGAATCGTAAAGTATGCTATGATTATAATTATAACTGCGAAGAAAAAAATAATTCATAACGGTTCCTCACTTCATGTTACTGGTCTGAAAACCGCGTTTCTTAATAAAGTGGTTTAACTGTAAGTATTAACACGACAATTGGAATTAATTTTCATTTTTTTTTAAAAGATTTTATTCAACGTTTATAATCACAATTTGGTTCATTTTTTCTACCATTCTCAAGAAATTCGTCAACAAGTTCTGATTTTATTTTTTCAATGTAATGATTCATAATTATTGTGTAGATATCAAATGGTGATTTAGACACAACACAATTTTTGTAGCACATTCTGACACTAGTTCACAAATGAATTTCAGGATAAAAAGCTGGTCCATACAGTCTCGCATTTTTCACTGCATTAGTAAAACATCTATCTGAACGTCTTCGACAACTGTGTCCATAACAATCCTCAATTCCAGTAACGCATGTTTCACAATGATCGTATAATTCGTTTTCACATTTTTCCTTCAATATTGATTTCATAACAAGTCTTCCTACAGCAAGTTCGTCAATCAAAATTTTTTGAATTCAGATCATCAATCATTTCTGTAGTTAAAATAAATAGTTCTTTTCCTTGCTCATCCCTCAAATTCAAAGTAGTACCAGTCAAATATTTTTTTATCTTGTTCAATTGTTGCAAATATTTTATTGTTGATTGACCATATATCCGAACTATTTATTGTTAAATTCTGTTTAATACTCACAATAAGACTACAAAATGATTTCCATTCGTCAATCGTTAATTCTAATATATCAAAATTATTATTCAATATAACTCCGGTAGTGATATATTTAAGCGATACAACCATCTTGTCAAAAGTTACGTCAGCGTGAATTTGTCAGTTTGTGAATATATATATATAAGTTGTGTATAGCCTTTATCACTACATAACGCTTTTAAGATTTAAACTTCTGATAACGTCAATTTGGAGAAAAAGAACACGTTGTGAATACTTTTCAAAAAACTGAAATTATACCTACTATATTTTCAGCGACGGAATAACCACTTCGTATTAGTTGTTTTTAGAATGTAAACATTTTACATAGTTTTTTTTAAAAAAAACAGACCACTAAAAACAGTGTATTAATTCAATATTTGTAGTATAAGTGATCGAATTTATGAAACAAATATATATATGATGCATTACGCTCTGTTAGTTCTCCGGAAATGATATATGGAGCTATATTTGTTAGTCTCCCGAGTTGTTTAATTTGTGTGGGGGAAGTGTTTCACTTTCCGCAAAATAAAATCATTTTTGTTACATATCTAATCTCTTTTTCTTCTTCCTAATATTTGATAGATATATATGCGTAAATTTGAAGTCACTTGCGGTATGTATAAAAGATAATACTAGACGACGTTCAATCTCAAGAGAACCTTTGATCGAGCTTGAAGAAGAGGAAGATGAAATATCTGATGTTCACTCGAATTTGACTGGACAAAGTGCGATTAATGAAAACTATAGTCATGATGCTCAAGAGTTTGAATTATTAGAGCATTCAAGTTGAACGACAGTAAAGATGATAATTAGTCAATGTATATATATTTTAAATAAACCATCACTTTGAACGACTATTTATTATTCATTTATTAAATACATCAATAATCTTCTACACATAATTTGCTAACCAACTTTGTGTTATCACGAACTGTAATTTAAATATGATTTTGATATAGTTATTTGCTATGACCAAAGTTGAGTTAATTCACATAAAATTTGTACACAGTCAAATGATCTGTATTACATCATACTATAATCTACATCAAAACATTATGCAGGTATCAACCCACCAAAACAAATTAAGCATTTCAAACTAAATCGTCTATACTATATCAATTCATCTAAAAATTACACATTTGATTATATATTAACACATCATATATTGACAAACTGTTTCATATTTGACCATACATTGATTATTCACTTTTAAAAAAAATAATGACAAGGATTGCGATCTTTTATTCACAACCGCATTTATGTAACGGTTAAGTATGTCATGTTCTTTAAATTTGTGCTGAATGAAAATCTTTTTCGCTATACATGACATAGTGAAACCAATTCACTGCTTCAAACCCGTACGGAACGACTTTATGACATGAAAAATTGTCAAAACTAAAATATCTGCAGTAAAGATCTGTCGGGAAAGTTTGCGAAAAAGCGGTGTCATAACAATTTGTGCAATCTAACCCCAATATCCTGCGATAGGGATCGTTTTGATTATTTTTGATGAATGTGATGCTATTCGAATGAAATCTGTGAAAGATTATTGACACTCCGTTGTACAAATTCTGTTTCCATTCATTATAAAGACTATTATTGTTGTCATTTCTCATTCGTTCATTTTTATATATTTGTGTCATATTAATCGTTTTTCAGAATAAATTGAAACAATACTTTCAAACTCAATCCTGGCAAAGTTACCGCATGCTTAAACATGTCGATATTCAGATTGGTATAAAAATTGAATTGATTCTCATTCGCTTTAAGAAATGGCTTTAAGTTGCCAATGTTTTAATCAATAAGGAAATCTCTCATAGTAGACATTCTTTTTTTGCTTCCATAATTGCTGACAAAGTAGGTATTTGTCGTCAGAGACACGCTATTTGGTTTTTGTTGCACAACTATTTTCATGCTGGCTACATCGTTTAGCGTTTGTAAATACTTTTTGACAATATTTACACTTAAACGCTTTACAATATCGTTTCAAGTTTTTATGTAACTAAAATGATTATTGCATTCATCTAAATATAACGTATGCAGAAACTTGTTCCTGCTTACATACAATGTTTTGGGAATAATCATTTTATTGTTATTTGTGTATTCGCTTTGAAATACTTGAATGTTGACCTTAAATCGTTGTTCTAAGGCTGGTAAATCGTCGAACGCCACTCCTTTATACGTTTTGATATTAACATTTTTCCCATAAAAATTCCTAGCCAGTTTTAAACATTTTTTTAATTCGAGATGATAAGTAAATCTTTGATGAAGACCGTGTCTAATGTATTGATTGTGAACTAGCAAGCATCTGAAGAAACATAAGTTATCTGATATAGCATAAATTCTACCTTTGTCTCTTGTCATTTTTAACAAGTCTCTATTGTTTCTAACACAATCAGTGATAACTGATTCGATGCCAATCACTCCATATGACGTAGTTGAAGTAGCTGTATTTCTCGTAGATTGATGAAGGCTGGAAGTCGACGGTGGAGAAACATTTGCAGTTGATGAATCTTCCATTATATTGTCCATTTCTGCTCTAGATCGTGCTTTAACAAATTCAAAATCTGAATCACTTTCACGCTGAGAAATATTATGAATCTCTTCTTGATGACGTTGTAATAAGTGTTTAGAAAGTCTCATTTTACTGTCTGTAGAGTACAAACAATGATCACAAGGATATTTTAAATCGCAATGTTTTATATGTTCATCTAAATCCGCTTTACATCCAAAAGAAGTTGAACACATGTGACATACATAATTCCTATGTTTACGTTGACAATGTCTGTTATAATTAAATTTTTTTGAAAAAACTTAAGTCGCATTCTTTACAATAAAATGCTGTATCTATTGCGATTTGTGTATGATCAGAATTCAATATACTATTGGTAGCGTCAGTCAGCATTCACTGTTTACAAAGTTTAAAGGGACAGTAAAAAAGGCGGAGCAATGCTTTAATATCAGCGACAAATAAGCGTTACTGACAGGTTTGCATATTTACGCATTCGCAAAAGCTGAAATTACGTCCTATCACAATCTCAAATAAATAGAAGCTTTTTTTAAGATCGTCTCACACGATTTCATCGTAGTTGAATATAACATACTCGATAATTATATTCTTTACAACAAAAAACTTGATTTTTGATTTGATTTTTGATTTTTTTATTTATTATAGTGACATAGTATATACAAATCATAAAACTTTTAATTGTGCATTAATTATACCCAGCCCTTCGGGGCTTATTAGTCACTTACAGAGAAAACAGTAAAGGTACAAATAGATACCTTTTTAGTAATAATTTAGATTACAAACAGTGTAATGAAATTGTTTGAAGTATTTACATATATATGTCACGTGACATAAATATATGATACAGGTAAAAATATAGGTAATATATCATTTTAAGTAATCATGAATATAATTTTGTCTTGCGTATATTCCAGGCATTTACAATATAATTTTACAGTTTCTCTCCATCCAATAGTAACAAGAAATTTAAACCTATTTTTATCTATCAAATCATTGAATTCTGGATATCTTCTCATAACAGTGTCATAGTATTTATTTCGAATATCTTCATAGATTGTACATTCACATAGAAAATGAAATTCATCCTCAATCTTGTTTAAAGTTAGCAACAGAGTTGCTTCTGTTGCTGCATCCGTTGTTCAGCCAGCATGAATTGCTGTGTTTACTGTTTTGGGGTGATAATACACTGTCAAAATGCATATTAATTTTGTTAAACAGTAATAAATGCCTGAAGTTATGCAGACTTGTTATTTCAATTGGTTTAATTTGCTATGTGCCCATAACTAATACTTATAAAGGAAATTTTCTTAAATTTCGCCATATTGGCGGCCATTTTGAAAAAAAAAATATCATGGGCGAGGTCATTTTTTTCCATTAATTTTCATGGCCATATGATATTCTTTATATGCAACAAAAAAAAAAAAAATTCATCTGCTGAAAAAAAAGTAACAGCCATTTTGTTTCAGCTTTTTCACGCTTCCACGTTTTGGACTTTGGGCACAGCAAAGTATTGATTTTATGCAATGAAAAATAAAAATTGCTGTCAAATGTATAATAATTTTGTAAAACAGTGATAAGAGACTAAAGTTAAGCAGATTTTTTTTTCTTTCAATTGGTTCAATATGCTATGTGCCCACAACTAAAACTTACAAAGAGAATTTTCTTAAATTTCGCCATGTTGGCCCATTTTGAAAAAAAAATATCATGGGCGATTTTTTTCGGGTCATATGATTTTTCATTACCAAAATTTTCTATGGTCAACGTATGATGCAGCCTTCTTAAATTACACATTTCACACACTGCTCATCGATTTCAAAAATGAACTAAATCTACCAGTTTCAATTTTAAGTGGTAATATACCAGTTCTAAATTGTGCAAATAATGATCTTTTGTGCTTGTCTAGCGTATATTTTAAGTAAGGTTCTATTTCACATTTAGTTTTGAATAGATTAAAAGTTCTTAATTTAGGTTTCATCAATATTTCCTCTTTCACTTCCTCCTCCATAACTTCGAGCAATTTTTGCTTTACATTATCAATAGTACAATTTTCTTTATTATTAAAATACTCATCAAGTCCGAATTTGTCAAAAACTTTTTTACATTTGCACACCAATTGTTTTTACATATTCTGTAATCCTCAATAAAGATCTTTTTAGTTAACCTGCTGTCATTCATATTCATTAACCTGTTCCAGAATCTGAGAATACACACGTATCTACAATAAATTGGTTTTAACCAAGCCATTTCAGCAGTGAGTGCTACATTAGGAACAAATTTATGTACACCGAGATAAAATCGCATTGCCCGGTTTTGAATCATATCAATTGGTTTTGCCTTGTTAAATCCCCATATACCAGCTCCATATTCTTGTATAGGCTGTACACCTGATGCATACATTTTTGAATAGGATTCATATCCTGCATTTTTAAACTTTGAAATTTTGATATGATGCCACCTAAAGCTCTCCCAGATGAATCAGCTAGAGCTTTAATACAATAGTCATACTTCAAGTGCTCATCAAGAATTACGCCTAAATACTTATATTTACTCACTGTTTCCAGATCAAGATCACCATAAGTAAAGGCAGTATCAGTTAGTGTTTGGCGACTAGTTCGAAAGTGAATTACTTTGGTTTTCTCAATGTTAACTTTTAGTCTCCATAAGTTACACCATTTGTGAATTTCATTCATAAGAAGTTGCAGATCATTTTCATTGTCAGCTATTGCAACCATGTCATCAGCATAAAGTAGAATATTTAATTCAGCGTTACCAAATTTCATTGAAGGACAATTTTCTTTTAAGTGGGCAACTAAATCATTTATGTATAGACTAAATAAGGATGGTGAAAGACAGTCACCTTGACGTACACCGGAAGTAATGGGAAAGAAAGAGGATCTAACTGATTTAGTAATTTCTATACATGATTCTGTTTTACATAAAAAGTTTTTGACAGACCGGTACATTTTTCCATCAATATTAAGACATAATAATTTGTACAATAGTAAATCCCTATGTATCCAGTCAAAGGCTTTCTCCATATCAATAAAACAACAGAAAGTTGGTTTATTTATGGCTAATCGATTCTGGATTATGGTAGTTAGAGTGTAAATGTGATCCTCACAAGACCTTCCTTTTCTAAATCCATTTTGTTCTTCTGCAAAAATGTTTAACTCATTACAGTAGGCAACAATTCTGTTGTTCAACATACTAGAGTAAGCCTTTGAAGTACATGATACTAAACTTATTCCCCTGTAGTTAAGAGGTACATATGGGTCTTTCTGTGAACCTTTGGGTATAGGCCTTATAATGGCTTTTAACCAATCTTGTGGGACCATTCCACTAGTGAAGCATTTATCAAATAGTCGGAATAATACAATTCTAAATTCTTTAGATTTAATTACTTCATTTGGAATACAATCAATACCAACGGCCTTTTTTACATTCTAATCGATTGACTACTTTTTCAACTTCATCAAATGATATATTTTTTTTTCAACATGAAGTTTTCAACATAACCAGGAGATAACATATTTTGTTCAATAGCATCTTTTCCATAATCTTAGCATTCAGGAAATTATTATCAAATCCATCATCATTTGGAGTGTATAATGAAGCAAAATCAGTTTTCCATTTATTAAGAACAGCATCTTTGTCTACAATATAATCATCACCTACTTTGACCTTCATAGGTATGGGGTCATGTTTTTTTAGGTCCGAGTTTTCTTAATATTTTCCCAGAATTGTTTGTGATCATTTGCAGCAAAGTTTTTCAATTTCATCAATCACTTTTACGATTATAACATCGAGCTGTATTTCTCAACATCTTATCGAAAGATCTTTGTTCAAACTGAAAACTTTAAGTAATTCATCTTTTATCTTTTTTGCACTGGCCCTTATAATGTGTAAACATAATGTTCCGCCCTATTCATTTGTTTTTCCATTTAACTTCTAGATCTTATTCCAGTAAGGTTTGCTATTCTTAGCTTTTCTTAACTTTTCTACTAGCACTTGTATTCAAGTTGTTATTCTAACTCATCAAATGTACATTTACACAAGTCATGATAGATAGCATCTAAGGAAGTCTGATCCAACTCTCTGATTAACAAATGGTCAACACTATGCCCACAGCCCTTCGCCATCCCTCTGATATTAAAAACCCATCAGGTTTCCCATCAAACAAGTAAACTTTTTTAGAGTGACTCAAGTTGGCTATCGCTGACAACAGAGTTGTGCTGGGTACAATTGACGGACTCAAGTCCAGTCCAAGTACTTTGCAGCTGGACTTGAGTCCAAGTACAAGTACATTGATGATTTTCCCAATGTATTCTGAGTCCAAGTAAGTTTCTTTGATTGTACTTGAGTCCAGCACCAAGTACACAGGTTGAATGTTTCACGAAATACAAGACAAAGACTGACATTTTAAAAAAAATCACGAAAACATTTGTTTGTTTAAAATTACAACCAGACAGGAAAAAAATTTTCAAGTAAAAGAAAAAAAATGGTATTAATGGGCATTAAAATTTTGGGAATTACCCTTTTCCCAAAATTAAAACTTAGAGGAACAGATTGAAAAAATATTTACAAGCCCGAATTTTAAAAAAAAAGGAAAATTTTTTTGTTTAAATTTTTGGGCAAATTTTTTCATTTTAAAACATTATTGGGTTTTTTTTAATTTTTTTCAAAATTAAAAATTTTTATAGAAGGGACAGCCCCGGGAAAAAATTTAATTTTTTTAAAAACGTTTGGTTCTTTTAAATTCAAAAACCAAAAAATTTTTAAGGGAAACGGGGAAAAAAATTTCCCTTTCTTTAAAATTAAAAAATTTTAATAAATTTATTCAAATAATAAAAATCAAATTTA
>JAGTTF010002192.1:0-10584 GCA_019095985.1 Streblospio benedicti | reverse complement strand
CACCGCATCTACAACACAAGCTTCACAAGTTCCAGTCATGATATGTAACAATACAAAGCGATCCATTAACATCCCTAAAGGTGCCTCCATCGCAACCTTCACACCCATGGAAGAAGAGGACATCACTGACGAACCATTACCCACCATGACACAAAAAACCCAGGATCAAGAAGATACACCCGTGTTCAATCACGAACCATCGACAACCTCTCCGACAACCCGTCCTACCAACAGCAAGTTCTGGAAATATTGAACGAACACACCGCAGCCTTCATGACCAAAAACGGCAAACTCGGTGAATGTAAACACTCACCTCTCAAGATCACACTCAAACCGAATGCGGAACCCAAGCATTTCTCCCAATATGGCTACCACCCGAAGTACGCAAACGCATGGCAGAAAAGATTAAAGAAATGCTCAAACAAGGCATAATTGAATTGTTCAGTCATTCTTAACCTCTCTTGTCATGCCAATCTTAATGTCTTAAGTGGACGTGTCAAACGTGGAAGAATCTTGTGACCGTACAGATTCATATCTGTTCTCATGAAACTTCACCAGTAAACACCCATACTAATTGATTTTGGTCAAGACCTTTTAATGTAAAAATATTTTTGGCATGAAATGTAGAATCTATCAGGCATAGGGATCACAATATCATGATCTACCAATCGCAAAATTAAATTAGATTGCCAAATCATTTTAATCTCTGGCCAGCATCAAGATTTGGTTAATTGAAATCCCACAAACCATGGCAATTCCGCATACTTTAATTGTGAATCTGATGGCACACTCGTCAAATAGATTATGCAAATGTTATTGCCCATAAAAATTTGTAAAACAAATCACACTATTATTGAGTAATGTTTGATTCTGTAATCTTCTATATTCTCTGTATTTAGTGATTGATCAAAATGTCACATAGGACGGACGGACGGATGGACGGACGGACGGACGCAATTAATTTACAAGTCAGTGTATAAAACACTGGAAAAATGTCTATGACATGCCTATGGTGACTTACCCATATTTCTTAAGCACCCGATGAATTTCATCCTTGTACCCACTAATTGCGTCCGTCCGTCCATCCATCCGTCCGTTCGTTACCCCTCTACAGGTTGCATCGTTTGAGCTAGATGCTCAAATTCGGCATGTCGGTTGGAAATGGTGACCACAAGAACCCTATTTCTTATGGGCCCAAACGGTTCATATTTGGGCCCATTTGGGCCCATTATTAGGTCCATTTTACTAGTGAATCACATTCTTATTACTATTTGAATGCACCGTTAAAATCAATATTCTATAACCACAAACTCCAGACACAGTGGCTCCAAAAAAATCTATCCACTTCTTGGTAATAGATGATACTGCTATAAATCAATAATCAGCCAATATTGACATTCCAGTGTATTAAACACTGGTTTGCCCACACCGGGGGCGCTTTTCATATTTAGTGATTGATCTAAATGTCACATAGACAAACCCCACAATCTAAGCTAGCATCACTGACAGGCTCATCAGTTACATATCATCTGCAATGTTTACATCTGTGCTTAACGTTGGTGCATTATTTGTTGGTACATCTAAATTGAACCCCACAATCATAGGTAATTGCCCAGCCAGTGCTGCCATCATCAGCAAATCCAACCGATTTAAACCCATATTGCCTCCATTGTTGTTCCCCCTATTGATGTACCAGTACACAACAAAGGCTACTGTAAGGCCTAAATCCCAACACACCAATATTGCTATTATATACCCGTCTAGCTAATTTATCTGTCCGGGAGGAGCAATAAACGGTGGTTCCTGTAGATCTTGGTGTTTGTATTCGGCTACTTATTAAATTACAACCGTGTAATCTCATTTAAGTGACAAATCTGGGATTAGGTCTTCTTTTAATTGGGTCTTGTATACTGCAAATCCATAAAATCAGAATCCAGAATGTCAGATGCAAAATCTACTACAGGAAACTGAAAATTGTCCAATGCATCCATTTATCGTGCAATTTCCATATTAACTGGATATCATACCTGGATGTCTGCTGACCGGTCATCCACATAAACCAGTCACTTGTGGTCTTACATGTATGTTGTCAGAAATTATATAACTAAAACAAGCTAATAGTCACGGTGCCGCCCAACTTAACCGCGACTCAGTCGATAAAGTTTTTTATGATTGATTTTACATCCTTGGGACCTCACTATTGCATATCTGGCGGATATCAAGCGTGTATCCTTGAGGCTTTTCAAACATTCAAGATGGCGTCTAAGATGGCTGCCACACAATTAAAAATCATGACTATTGAATTATTTAACACAGAATGCCAAGTAACACCACTTTTCAATAGTTTTTTACGTCAGCAGTTCATTTAAGATGTTGTTTTATGATCTGAGGTCACAGATCCAAGATGGCCGCCAAGATGGCCGCCACTCGAGAAATCATAACTTTGAGTTCAAAGTTATGATTTCTCATGTAGATATTCAATGTAGAATAGCAAAATATACCACTTTTTTCTATAATTTGTTACATCAGCAGTTCCTGTCTATAATGTTTTTTATGATCTGAGATCACAGATCCCAGATGGCCGCCATTTAATGTGAAGTCATAACTTTTTGAACTTTTTGACATAGAATAGCAAATAATACCACTATTTTTCCTATAGTTTGTTACACCAGCAATCAATTTGTGATGTTGATTTCATGATCTGAGGTTACAGATCCAAGATAGCCAATGAAGATGGCCGCCACGCAATGAGAAATCATTACTTTTGAAATATTTACACAGAATACCTAGTAATACCACTTTTTCTATAGTTTTTCAATCAGCAGTTAATTAATCTCAATATCAGAGCTACAGGGGCAATGCCTGATAAGGCCCCGGTGCGTACTCTGCCATTGGACCTTTTGGGTCACAGAGATATACTTTAACAAACACCTCAATGATAAAGACATGGAGTAATTCTTGAAGGCACACCCGGTCCCTGGACTGGACAGCCTACAGGTCCCCTCAATTGATAGTGACACCCTTTAAGGGGACTGTGAACTCTTTTCTTACGATTTTATTAAACTTTGATTTTCTCACTCATTATTGCTTCAATTCTTAAAAATTACACCTTATTTTGTAGATAATTATGTAATCTAATGACACAACATATTTTGAATTGTATAGATTGATGAAAAAAATTTATAAAGCAATTAATGAAAAAAAAATGACAACTTTGCCTGCGAAGCATATAACTGATAGTAAAACATCGAAATGACCAAAATCACTATTCAGTTACAAAATTTGCATATTTATCTAGAAAACCATGCCTCAAATTTTTTATATTTTTCTATTTATCATTTTACATGCATTTTAAGTTTTAAAACCATCTATTTTCCGAATTTTCTTGCAAATCAATACAAAAAACGTTCATAATTCATCAACGAAATAAAAAATCAAAATTCCCAGTAAGGTTTTCTTCAGAATGCATACATCTTCAAATATATACACGTTTGTGAAAATTTTGATTTCATGGTTAAGGAGAAATATAAAAAGAAAAATTCATCCACTATGCAAACTTAGTTTTGAGAAAATGGGCTTTAAACATGGATTATCCATTTACATTGACAGTAGTTGCTGTCTATAAAATGTATCATATAAGAAAAACTATTGATGATAAAAAGGTTCATTTTAAAAAGATGTTGTTCTTTATCATTTATAGCATACAAAACATTGAAAATGTAAAAATTTAATTTTAGCTCATATAACCTTATAAGCCTGCAAAGAATGAGTCATTGTTTTTCACTCCAGCTTGGTCTTTACAAAATGCGTTGTAATGGGAAAAACTATTGAAGATAAAAAGGTTCATTTCAAAACATGTTGTTCTTCATAGTTTACATTATAATAAATATTAAAAAGCTGAAAATAGAATATTTTCCCTTTAAAGAGTTCACAGTACCCTTAAACAGGTGCGCCCCAGACATAGCAGGGATAAATATCATATGCCTAGATAGAAGCCTCCTGGCTCTTATGGACTCCGACATGAAATGAGTGCAAACCAAGATAGTGCATGCAATGGGACAGTTGGCCACATTGTGGTCCACCTTGTGGAGGGCCATCGACGCTGCCTGGTGAGAGAGCTGAGGCATTTTGAAGCGCAGTTAACTCTTTTTTAAATAGCCATAACCATGATGGGGCCAGGCCTCAGACCATCATCATGCGGAGAGTGGGGACTTGATGAAACCCTGAAATACTGTGTGAAAGAAGTAACATTGGGTGTGAAGCCTGTCTGTTATCTATTATCACACCCAACGTGGAAATCCCTGCAATCAGCGAAAACCTTTAAAACTCTCATGCATGCATCAGCTATGCGAGATATGGTGAGGTGAGTCTTGTGCTTGGGTTGAAGGATGAAGCCACAGATGCTTAAGCAGACCACCGAGTAGCCCTCCATAAGGGTGGTGAAAAAAAAAATAAAGTTATTATTGCATGACTAGAAATGTCCTTCTGTGACTGTTGTAAACCATGACATGCAATCGTAATTGGTCACTGAAAATTACTGAGCAGGTAATCAGCTTCACCTACACATTTTAAACCGATGACTGTCCTCTATGATCAATCATGTATGTTTTGAACATACATGTAGACGTGTCCTCCAAATTTAACACATTATATCACAATGACCAGAACTTCAGAACTGGGATACAAGATGAGCGGGATGTTGCACACATGTTCCTGAGTCTTAAAAACATGATTTCTTCCATATCCGAATCCATAATTGTCTATGTGTTTATCAATCAACAAATAATCATTGTTTAATTCTATCTTCATAAAATAATTTTGATTGACCCCTGATACCATGAACTGGCAATTGCATAGACTTCAGTTCATAAATATCATAAATACTGGTCTTTAATCCATAATTGGCACCTTCCTATGAAGAAACAAAAAGTCGCACCCAAAATGTTTCCAATTGCTGACAGTGTTTTTATAGAAGTACTGCTAAAAAGTGTTAAAATTCAAAGGCACCAGATTAAATTTTTCCAATGATTTTCTTACTCGCTGTACACCTTTGGTCAGAGATGATGATTGACTCGTCCATCCGATGAATGTCTTGTCTCCTGCACCTATGTGTGTAATGTTTGTGTTCATGATGACTGATCAGACCAATGCGTGAAACGCAGGTCTGATGAGTCTCCACAGACAAATTGGTGAGCCTCCAACTTGTGGAACACTGAAGCAGCAGCATGGCGGAACCTTCGTCTTTCAATTAATCTTGGCAGTTCTTTCTTTCTCAAACAGTCTGCAACCCTCACTGCATCTATTACACCAGAGTGTGGTGGTCCATGGCAGTGGTCTCGCAGGGATATAGGGGCGATGTTTTTAGGGTTGCATGAGGCCCATCCGTGTATCTTTTTCCGCTGTTCTTCTAATCTTTTTCCTGATGAAAGCCCACCGAACATAAGGGCCTTCAGAATTGTTTCTGCACCTATGTGCACTACATGACCGGCCCAGCATAATTGAGCACTCGTAATCATGGCTTCAACACTGGATATGTCACAGAGATCTAACATATTGGTAGTTTGCATTCTGTCAGTCCAATACACCTTCCATATTTTTCTAAGGCAACATTGATGGAATTGCTCCAGAAGTATGTTGTGATGTCGGTATTAAATCCATGTCTCACAGCCATAAAGAGTGTACTGAAAACCACCGCTCTGTACACCTGGATTTTGGTACTGAGTCGTATGCTATGATCTGCCCATAGCCTCTGCTGTAACCGACCATAAGATGAACTGGCCTTGTTAATGCGTGCTGTGATTTCATCATCAATCTTGGCATTCTGTGCAAGGATACCTCAAAGATAGGGGAATTGATCTACACATTTTAGCTCCTCCCCATTTATCTTGATGGGTTCTATGCTCGGAAGTTGCCCTGGTGTTGGGTGGAGTAGAACTTTCATCTTGATGCTGATGGTCAGGCCGTACCTGCGACAGGCTCTTGAAAATTGGTCCACGATATGCTGGGCATCCGCAAATGAATGTGCAACTAGGGCACAATAATCAGCATACAGAAGGTCTCGGATCAGCATTGAGGATATTTTGGTATGGGACTTAACACCCCTTAGATTGAATATGCTCCCAACACTTCTGAACTTGATCATCACCCTTTGTAGCAGTCCTTGAAGGCTTCATGCAGCATGACAAAAATGATTGTAAACAGTAATGGAGCCATAACACAACCTTACTTTTGTTCCATTACTAACCATCCCAACTATTATGATCTTGAGATGCAATGTTTATTTCTCAGTTCCCGATACATGAATGAATCAAGACTATGCACAACAATTCATTAACAGTTCCAACTGCAGTACATTCACATGTACAATTTATACTCAGCAAGTATCATGACATCTCCCTTTTTTAAATGTTTGTTGAACAGATTTATAATAAGACAATACAGAAACTTAAATAAAATCCAGGTAAGCATATAAAAGGTGGAATTTAAAGATCGCACACTTACATAAGCACATACAAGTTCATTGTTTATACACATTAGTATGTTAAACGATCTGGTGGTACAGATAAACGACCAGATTTGGTTCGATAAATACTAGAGGCCTGCGTCTGTGGTGGACTCCGCACAAGCAGTCTCATGGGTAGCTGTATTCAGCTGATCTGAACATGCAGTAGTTGGTTCTGTTTCTCGCACTTCTGTGTCAGATCTGTCTGGTAAACAAGAATCTTGGAGTGGAACAATGGATGGTGGCTGCTCTTTGCTGAATTGAAGATGCGATCTGTTGCGTCTGTACTCACGTCCATCACCAGTAGTCACATTGTATGAACGAGGCTTCTCATGCTCTTCTTTTGACCACTGCTGGCTCCCATGTTTTGCCCACTCGTATAAGACATATATCACCACTATTCAATGGAGGCAGATCTTTTGCTGACCTGTCATGAAAGAATTTCATGTTTAATTTTCCTTCTAGTAACTGTTCTCTTGTGCCTTTTTGCTACTTGTGGCATTAGCTGAGATTTCACAACTTGGAGAACTGACCTGAGGCGTCTGTTCATAAGAAGTTCTGCTGGTGAGAAGTTTGTTCCAGTTATTGGTGTATTTCTGAGTTCTAATAATGCCATATAATAGTCTTCGCCTGCCATACTTGTCTTCCTGATCACTTGCCTGAGTATGTTCACGAACCTTTCTACTTGACCATGCGATTTAGCATATCTAGGACTGGATGGTGACATCGTAATACCCCATTGTGAAGCAAATTGGTTTACCTTTATGCTATTGAAGGGCATATTATCACTTATTATCTCCTCTGGAATACCTGCTCTTGGAAATACTTCATTGCTTCTTGAATATTGCTTCTAGTGATTTGTGATCTGTTTCCACGTGTACTTGTTTTTGACCATATAGATAGTCATGGAACCGTTCACATCCATATGATACGGCCAGCACATTTCCTTCTCTATTTGAGCGTAGTTTTCTTCAGACTTTGTCATTGCTCTGCTTGCATATGCAACTGGACAGGTGTCTTGTAGTATAACAGCTCCCAGACCTTTGAACTTGCATCAACTGACAGTGTTACATTCTTGTTGACATCAAAATATGCCAACACTGGTTCTGCAGTAATGAAGCTTTCAAGCTATCATAAGCTTTCGACTGTTCTTCTCCCCAATGCCACATACCGTCTTTTTCAAGTAATAGACGTGAGAGTGGTCATGTGTGTGTTTGAAGAGGGCAGACTTGTTTTTTCTGCTCTTCAATCTTGTGATTTTTGGGTGATCAAATGCTTTGTTTATTATAAAAACCTATAACTATATGGAATAGATTGCATAGATTCAGATGAGTATAGTTTTAAATGTGTGTATAGCTTTATATTAGATTTATTGATGTTGTAAATTTTGAACTTAGAACAAAAGGACTTCTATAATATTGTTATAATATTGCTCCGAGTGTATGATATAAGACTGTGTATTAAGATTTAATCCAAGGATATGTATAGTCATAAGTATTAATAATACCTACACTAGCAAGACCCCGTGAAAATCACGGGCAAGAGTACTTTGCAACATTTGGCTCAGGGAGTACAAACAAATAGATAATGTTGACACAATTTAATGCATAGCTTTTCTAGCAAATTCCCACCTCTTCCCTTGTTCAAACTTGCTTGCCTTCTGCTTTGCTACAGTACAACAGCCACGTAGTAGGAAAATATCCCATAAAAACTGAAATATTAGGTTAGTCATACATGCTATTATATTGCAAGTGTTTATAGTCTGTGTTTATAGTC
Source organism: Streblospio benedicti (assembly GCA_019095985.1). NCBI lineage: Eukaryota > Metazoa > Annelida > Polychaeta > Spionida > Spionidae > Streblospio > Streblospio benedicti. The sequence continues at coordinate 2,306 of JAGTTF010002192.1, read as the reverse complement.
TGTGTTTGTGTTCTGTTTATAGTTCGTTTACAATATAAAATTGAAAACAAGTACATGTATAGAGCTCTTGATTTACTTTTCAATTTGTTCCTTTTTACTTCTTGAAATCAAAATCAAAATGTCTAAGACAGTCAATCCGTTGTACTTTCTTAATTCTGATATTGTGGGTCCCGATTACCCCAATGAGTATGATGTGTGCTGTGCTGCTGTAGATGTGGTTGGTGACATTAACGTTCGTGGCGCACAAAAGATTAGAAATTTATGGAGAGTGTATGTTGAGACTCAAGAAGCTCGTGTTAAATTGATGACAAATGGAATAGATATTAGTGGGCAGCATCTCGAACTATTGTCAGAAAGCCCCTATTCATTCACAACCAAGGGAAAGTCTATTAAAATAAACCTGCATGATGTGAAAATTCACTTCACAAATGAGTACATTCAGAACACTCTAAAAGGCATGGGTGTCAAGATAACATCAGAAGTTAAGTACTCATGTATTCGTGACAATCATGGGAAATTGACACGATTTAAGAATGGTGATAGATATGTATATGCTGAACATGAACATACAGTTGACCACCCTTTACCTCAATTCATTTTGCTGCAAGATACTGTTGTGAAAGTAAGACATCAGAATCAGACACATTCAACAGATGTTTGTAGTAAGTGTTTCCTCATTGGGCACTCTCCTTGGAACTGCGACAATGGATACGCTTGTAGAGTGTGCAAACATGTAGGGCATTATGCTGGTCATGTTGATTGCATGTATTTCGTTCACAGCAACCCTGATGTATACACATTTGGTGGGAAAAGCAGAAAGAATGATGTTATTTCAAACTTTCATCAATGTCAATTTGATTATCAAAGTAAAACATTCCTATCGCGTGAACAAGCATACCAATACCAAAAGGCAGTTCAATTCAATCAAAAGGACAATAACAAGTCTGGTCCCATTTCGATGTCGTCTATGGCAATCGTAAACTGAAATGAATTTATTCAGATTCTTAAAATACATACACATACAAATTACGAATACGTGCAAACGATATTCAACAAAGAAAGTCAAACTTTTAGAAGGCTAAAGTACAATTTACAGACTCACCAACAATTAACAACACTGGCCTTTGCCCACGCTATGAATTTACATCAAATTTTTAGAAGCACACAGTTCAACTATTCAATGGCTATTATTGTATAACAATTCTATAAACCTATATCTATATCGATGATAGGAACATACCTGCGGTACTCAGACTATCATATCAATTTACAGAATATAAATCTTTGAACAATATAGCGTCTTTCAAGTGTACAAGCGTCTTTTTTCACTTCCGGAAATACTGTAAACATATAAACTTAGCCCTCAGAATATCATTATAAAATTAACAATAAATACACATCGCAAACTGTTCCCCAAAAATAATATGCAACTTCTACTACATTTTAAATCTCAAACTAATATCTACAGAGGAAGAATATATTGAAAATATTCCAAATTATAATTGTTCATAAACATATCTAAAAACTATTGGCGCTTAAAAGCCCGATTATACGGTATGACACAGCGTCACCGTCCGTTGGCGCCATCTATGAGATATTCATAAAACTAAACTAGTACGATGTCGCATCACCGTCAGTACGCCATCTATCGGACATACTTAAAACTAAAAAGACAGCAATCGCTTTTTACATTCCTCCCTTGAATTGGGCTATACAATTCACATATAATACAAAAACAATACATATTCACTTCTTGATCATCGATAAAATCAATTGTGCATAAAGCACTCAAATTTGTCAAATCTTAACTACAGAATTCAAGAATTCAAAACATTTTAAGTGTTCACCATTATTGCATTAATCAAAAGACATTAAACCCTTTAGTCCTTTTAGAGGAACTTTTAAGTCTTTACCTAAATATCCAAATGTGGATCTACATAAAATAATAAAATAAATAGTACAATGAAGTACAATACAATAAGTAAAAAAAGAACTTTAATATTAAATATCAAAAAATAAGTATTCACACAAGTGTTATAAAAACATGTTTAAGTTGAAATACACATTCCTTCATGTATGAATCATAAGTAATCAAGAAATGTAAATGAAAAATACAAAGTCATCAATACAATTATGAGTAAGATAATAAGTAATCCAATGGATATGAATTCACTCTAGAAGAATCACTTGGAAAAAATTACACAATATCTGTAATAGTAACCATGTCATTTTAAATGTTTATCTGTTGGAAATAACAACAATTGACATGAAGTGATATAACATTTCCACTGATCTAGCACTCAGCA
>JAGTTF010002187.1:0-10804 GCA_019095985.1 Streblospio benedicti | reverse complement strand
ATGATTTGCCAAAAGTTCCTAGATGTATTCAATACTTTAGACGTAGATTATTAACGTAAATTTGACGTAGACTTTGCGTGACGTTGCTTTCGTCCCATGTTTGTGCTCGTGTTTAGCTAGCATAGCCATGTTTAGTCTAGATTAATGAATCAATCAAATGGAGATAAATATTTCTTTTTATCAGTCTTTTGCATGTATTTTTCAGTCGATATCGACCCCCAGAACTGCCGTGTAAAAATGTTGTATACCGACAACCATATACGGAATCCGTATATGGTTAGTTGTCAATCGGACTACTTTTTGCCTAACTTCAAATATGTTCATGAATCTACCACACCTACATGTACTACTTCTAAGGAAACCTCTATTGATTTTATCAAACTACTAAAAAAAGCTCCAACATCAATGAACATCAAAGATATGCACAGAACAACGTTAGTGAGTAGTCATACGTCCCACGTAACTGTAGTGCAGAAATCCGACCATAGGCGATATGTCTAGCGAGTGACTGCGCCGTGTTCTGTTATGATTATGCAGTGTATTCCTACACATTATTGCTTTTTGTAATTTATTAATAAATTACCTTGTTAAATGTGTTGAATATATACCAAAGCTATTTTTTCAACAATATTGTAATTGTTTAGAAAAGACGATAAATACAAAACCGGGTTCGTTGGTTAACATTGATTTTTTTTGGAGGGCTCGTTCTTGGGCGTATCACGGCGAGCCCGAAGGACGCCCCAAGAACTTGCCCAATAAAAAATCAATGCTAACAGCTCACCCGGTTTTGTTCATATATCCGTGCGTTGTCAGCTGCCCATGCTATTGTGGTTTCTGGTAAAAAGGATTTGCATTTGATTGCTGTGGTTGTATAATCACATTTCATATTTATTTTAAGCGAAAATTATTTGGAATATTACAATGAAAAAACCCAGCCAACTGCCATACAGTATCTTAGTTTACAATGGAAATACTCGTAGTATGCTGTAGTCCAGGGGTCATACATTTACCATGCATTCCAATTTAAAAAGTAAAAAGAAACATAGTGCATGTTAAGTGCGAAAATACTATGTCGAAAAGTCGTCAGTTTCTGCTTTACTACGTACAGAAATGTTTTGGGTCCAGAATGCGTGCGCATCTTCCGATACATGTCACTGTTTACAAGCAAACACTGAAAGAAGTCAATTAACTAAAGCTCCTGTGTATGTAAGAATCATGCACATAGTGCAGTCTGCCCTGGGTTCCCCTCTGAGAAAGTGCTCTGCTTGTTGCTGGGTTAATGAGTGACAGGCGGCTGCCAGCCGGTCACGATCACTCATTATTCATACACACGAGGCAGTGAGCAGCTACCAACAGGTCTCATCTGCTTGTTACAATAAAGTCTTAATCAAAAGATTTCCTCCCCATTAAATGATACATGATCATGATACTGTTAAGTGTTTAGAGTTCCGTTTTCTGTCAACAAGGCACACCAAGCACCAGCCGGGATCACTCATTAGACAGTTGCTTGGGTGGCGGTAGCGTGCAAACAGGCTTGGACAAAGGAACAAGTCTCATCACCATGCACGTTTAAGTAGGTTTTACATCATGGTGATCAATCTAATCATACAATTTGATGAGGCCTTTAAGCCGTTAACATCTCCATTAGTTACATAAACACGCCATTTTGGAAGAGATGTTGTTATCTTATTATTGCTTTTTATAGACAGAGGGGTTTGCAATATGTCTCTGTTAATGGTAAAGCTTTGTGGCATTATAATAGTAGGATGTGTTGGATCAAGTTGTGTCAATAGAAGTTTACATCCGGCAGGTGTTGTTCTTCTTTTACAGCCACTCAAAGCCTGTTATTGCTGCTGCTTCGCAGAGGAAAACAACACTACAGCGTATCCTTTTCTATTAGATGTTATGGCAATGGGATGTGGATACATTCCAACCTTTGTTCTCCTCTGTGAAATTCCAATCTTCCGGAACCACTGTGTGTACCACACTTCCAAGAGTTCGTAGGATTTGGACAAATGGTGGATTTGATAGTTCTAATATGGTGTCCACTGACATCCTGTTTTTGTCATGAAGAGTATCTTTGATTCATATAGGTTCGGAACAATTTTTCTAGTGATATGGTGGCTTAATTCTCTATACTGATAACTGCATGTGTTTATGCTCTTACCAAGATGCACAGTATCAGGCATAGCCATGAAGGAAACTAGATTTGGATCTGTGTATCATTAGCATGATGTTGGTGTACAGTTTGCATGGCTTTTTTATTTCCCGGTTCACAATCAGTTACATAAGCCTGACTGCACGTGATGCATGGAATACTCGTATTGAGGCAAAGATGGTCTAAACTGTGGAATTTTGTTGTCTATTTTATTTCTAAAAACGATGCACCATTCTCATATCTAAAGTAACTAATTTTTGTCTCATTTCTCAAATTTTATATAGGCTTATTCTCAATTCTCAAGAATATTTGTGGTCAATCTCACATCTCAAGGGTATCCTTAATCACAATTCTTAAGGGGACTGTGAACTCTTTTCTTAGGATTTTATTAAACTTTGATTTTCTCACTCATTATTGCTTCAATTCTTACAAATTACACCTTATTTTGTAGATAATTATCTAATCTAATGACACAACATGTTTTGAATTGTATAGATTGATGAAATTTTTTTTATAAAGCAATTAATGAAAAAATGACAACTTTGCCTGCGAAGCATATAACTGATAGTACAACATCGAAATGACCAAAATCACTATTCAGTTACAAAATTTGTATATTTATCTAGAAAATCTTGCCTCAAATTTTTTATATTTTTCCTATTTATCATTTTACATGCATTTTAAGTTTTAAAACCACCTATTTTCCGATTTTTTTTGCAAATCAATACAAAAACGTTCATAATTCATCAACGAAATAAAAAAATCAAAATCCCTAGTAAGGTTTTCTTCAGTATGCATATATCTTCAAATAAATACACTTTTGTGAAAATTTGATTTCATGGTTAAGGAGAAATATAAAAAGAAAAATTCATCCACTATGCAAACTTAGTTTTGAGAAAATGGGCTTTAAACATGGCCTATCAATATACATTGATAGTAATTGCTGTCTATAAAATGTATCATATAAGAAAAACTATTGATGATAAAAGGTTCATTTAAAAAAGATGTTGTTCTTTATCATTTATAGCATACAAAACATTGAAAATGTAAAAATTTAATTTTTAGCCCATATAACCTTATAAGCCTGCAAAGAATGAGTCATTGTTTTTCACTCCAGCTTGGTCTTTACAAAATGCGTTGTAATGGGAAAACTATTGAAGATAAAAGGTTCATTTCAAAACATGTTGTTCTTCATAGTTTACAGTATAATAAATATTAAAAAGCTGAAATTAGAATATTTTCCCTTGAAGAGTTCACAGTACCCTTAAAGCCTAATAAAGGAAATTGACACCCATTCTCATTTCTCATAAAACATTAAGGATCATTCTCACATCTCAAAATAGATAGAGTCTATATTTCCCCTCCTCTGAATTGTAAGTGTACAGAACTGCGCCTGTTATTTCATTATTGTGAAGCGATAATTCTATCATTCCGTGCAAAAATCACCGCCAATAACCCACGCTGATTGGTCAATCTCCGTGCAAAATTATGCGATGGAATGAACGCTGCGAAAAAAACACACAGCGCTAGTCTAACCTCCTCACAATATCAATACAGCCGTTGACGTAGTAAAGGCCATGAAGGCGTGTTAATGCTGTGCGGAGTACAACAGATTAGACTAACTCCACCGCGCGCTCAAAAACTGCGGGAATTGACGTCTCCGCGCGCTCAAAATGACTTGAATGTTGAATGTTATATGGCAATGAGAACGTTATGATATGATTTATTTTAAAATAAAAACGAATCATACACTCATTTGGTGTGGATTTTAGTCATTTTAGTCATGATAGAATGGTTTTTGAGCACTCGATTGTCGGGTCTATCGTAGAATTTTGCACGGTGCAAAATTCTACGATAGACCCTCCAATCTCGTGCTCAAATCCTACAATTATATTCTAGAGAGCATAAATCAAGATTGAAACAAATGCCCTGGCACACAGGTATGTGTGCCTTTGTGGATCTCGGTGGCCTAATGGTTAGAGCGTGCGACTTGCAAACAGGATTTGCTTGCATCGTGAGTTCGCGGCCCACACACGGCAGACTCGCTGTCGCCAAAACAAGAACGTCAAACGTCTAGCCATTAAGTTGCCGATTCCACACAACGTGTCGCCACTGTTGAGTAGCAATGCAAGACAGTGGTGACACAAACGGGTTGGCGCTGCACTGTGGCTGCCTGGATTCCCTCATATCCGCAACAAGTTTCACATGTATGTGACTATTCTCATCAATAAAGCCTTAGTGCCCTGTGAGAAGAAAGACTAAGAGATGGAAACAGTACACCAATAACATGCGAGTTGCTTTAGGGTGATTCAGGCCATGTGACAAACACGATTGCACATGTCACGAGCCCCAGATTGACCGTGACTTGGAACCCTTCACGTTAATCACAAATGGAATCAAAAAGGAAAACTTCGAAAAAGCAAAAAGAGCTTACCAGTAAGCATGGAACTCACTATCAAATTATCAAGCACCATCTGTACCGACAACAAGAGTGTTACGATATGGGCAAGTGCAATGGTATTGAGCATTTTCTTAACCAAATAAAGGAGAATCTTCCAGACATGGAATTCATCATCAACATGATGGATCACCCACAGTCGTCCAAACAACACGCCAATCCAGTGCCTGTTTTTTTTCATTCAGCAAGACTGATGATCACTGGGATATACTTTTCCCTGCGTGGTCATTCTGGGATGGAGGTCCAGCTGTCATGCCCATGTATCCGACAGGACTTGGAAGATGGGATCTTCACATGGAGAGCATTACACAGGCAGCAAAAAAAAAAAATACGTTTGAGAGCAAAAAGGATCAAGCATTCTTCCGCGGCTCACGAACCAGCAAGGACAGAGATCCAATCATATTGTTATCCCGTGAACAGCCAGATCTGGTAGATGCATCTTACACCAAAACCAGGCTTTCAAAGATCTCAATGACACCCTCGGAGCAGAACCAGCTGAGACTGTGCCGTTTGAGGATCACTGCCAATATAAATACTTGTTCAACATCCGAGGCCAGGTTGCCAGTTCCCGGTTCCGACACCTCTTTTTCTCTGTCGTCCACCGTGTTCCATGTAGACAATGAATACATTGAGTTCTTCTATACCTCCCTAAAACCCTGGGTCCACTATGTACCAGTGGAATCGGACTTTCCAATGCCAAAAAGATTTGCTGGAGTTTTTGCCGTGAGCATCCGGATTTTGCCAAAGAGACTGCATATAGGGGCCGTTTAGGGTTGTGGACCACCTCAAGATGGAGGATGTTCGATGCTACTGGGAGAAACTGTTGAAGAAGTATGAAAGTCTGACCAAATGGAAACCAAAGCGTCATAAATTGTTCATTGAAATTGGTGAGGTCACTCCTCATAAAGAGCTTTAATGTGCAATGTGATGCCTTTTTGACTACAATGATCAATAGTTCTTCAAATTACCATATATTGTCACCAGACACACTGCCTATTTAGAATGGATATCTAATAGTGTAATCGGGGGGATGTTAAACTTGTTTGTAACATTTTTGTGAATATGTTTGGGATGATATGTGTTGTGTATATTTTACTTATCTATTTATGGTAATTGAGTGCTGGCAATATGAAGAATGTGTGCTTACACAGTGAGATAAACAAGAATCAGATATGATAATGCAACAATTTTTATGCGAAATATTTTGAACTTCATTTTTGTAATAACGCTGACCATATTTTTGTCTGTAAATAGTATGCAATTTACCTATTACTGTTAAACTAGAAATGTTTGCACACAATTTAATTTGCGAATATCGCGGGTAGATCTAGGTGCAAAAACGCCAACTTAATAGTCAGCAAACATTAATAGCCTATGTAAAGTAGGTCTGGGATGGAAAATTAAATACTTTAGTAAATTGTTTCCTGGTCTGGGCCATCACAGGGTCTGGTTGATCGGTTCACAAAATCCATATTGAAATATTTGTCGACAACATAATTAAAAGAGAAGTTGTACGCTGTGAATATTTCTTGATACAGGAACCACATACTAAGTATCCTTTTCAGACAGGGTAAATTGAAACAGGTGAAATGCACTGAGTTCATCTCTATCATTCATATAGATGTGAGGGCAGTGGATTCTACCATGATTATCGGCTATTTTACAATTCTTACATACACATAAAGGTATGAATAAGTCAGGGACTTCTTGAAATAGATTCATTTAGTTGTAAGCATACCATTAAAAATATATTTTAATTTTATTTTTTACTCAACAAGTTAGTGCAAAGAACTATTTATACTTATGGGCAAAGCCATCACTCATTAACTAATTTGCAGTGCTTATCAGCCCTTTGGCTTAAAGCCTTTCTACAATCAATGCACTCAACAGACTTGCATCCATTGTATGTTCTTTTGAAATGTCTCATTGTATCTTATTGTTTAGGTGACATTGAAATGCTAAAATCGTCACTTTTTATGAGGGCAAAAAGTAACTTTATCAAAGCATCAATTAATACTTCTCTTTCTCTACACGTCTTTTTAGCAAGCATATTTCTTCCAATGATATAGCTGAAGACAGGTTTTACAACCCCTAAGCTTCCATTTAACTATATCAAGTGGCCCTGGCGGGACTCGAACTCACGACTCTGGTTGTGAGACCAGAATGATACCATCATCCCAAGCAGCGAGCTGTTAAAGGTTATCAGCTGAACCGATGTCTCTGTAACCCCCAGATACATTTGTAGGTAGATTGCAAAAAGCCACAATAACCATAATGGGAGGTAGGTATATAAAAAATCAAAACAGACTAGTTTACAATGAAAGGAAAAGCAGCATGCTGTTTGTAGTACTGGTACTGAGTAATATTGTGCTGCAGGGTTTATAATTTCTTCAGTGTCAGCTCAGTACTGGTAGTTTGCGTTGCTCTTCAACAATTCAGTATAATGTGTATACTGAATTCATAAGTTTTGTTTTCGTATGGATACTTCTAGGCTTATGAAGGTAAAGTAAATAATAAATAACGTTTTAGGAGATTTTAAATCGTTTTTTTTTCAATATCTATAAAATGATATATTGTACACCTTTATAGGTTTATTATTAAGAAAGTAGAGATTAAGTAAAAAATGACACATGCTGTAGTAAAATTTTATCAATGAAATTCCTTTCATGTGGACAATGCACTGTAATTGGTCGACTTATAGGTCATAATTGTCAGACATCTTTTTGTGATGGCTGGTTAAACTCACACCACTAATAGCTACCATGTTTTTTTTTTTCAGTGATGACTTTTTTAAGAGAATGCTAGAAATTATATTAGACAGCTATTGAAAAAAATATGCAATTTGTTGTTTAACGTCAATCAAGGAGTTAGTGTTCTCAACCTTTAACGTTGTTAGATATACATAAACATTATCGTGTTGAAGCTGTAAAGTGCTTTAGTAGAGCCATTTGAAGCCTTTACAACCAAGTATTATTTATGAATAAAAATGGTGGATAACATCACACAAGCAAATTAATTAACATTTAGTTTTTTCAATGTACTATTTAACCAGGTTATTTGAGCTCCACTATTGATGGATTATAGTTTTTAGAAATTCTACTTCAATTCAAATCAAATAATAATAGGTTGTCAAAAAAGTGACAAGTAAGTGACAAAGTAAAGTATTGAATGAAAATACTTTAACTAGTTGAAACTGTACTTGCTGAGGAATTTTACAATCTGTCAGGATTTTGCTCTGGAAACTACAACATGAAAAAAAAAAAATTCTGTGTATACTTGAAGGCATGGACTTCTCTGTTACTACACTCACCATTCAAGTTTATCTAAATAACGTGTTTTCTTCCCACATATGTACATGTACATCAAACATGAAAACAATCGCAGGAATGAGCCTGGTATAGACCGATTTCAAATGACGTATGACACATGCCGTGTTCTGGTGCCACAAATGATAACTGTCTCACAAAACATCATGTATACTAGACATTTTGAAGGTGTAATTCTGTTTGGTACTCATAAATATATATTACGACAAACATAGAAATGTTGGATACTTACTAGGTTTTTTTATGAAACTCATATTTTCTTTGGATTTACTTTCGTGAAAGTTAAGACAATATTTCCAATACAATTTGCCAAAAGTTCCGGATGTTTGTTTATTAACGTCGATTATGAACGTTTTGACTTAGCTTTGCGTGACGTTGCTTTCGTCCCATGTTTGTGCTCGTGTGTAACAGAAGGTAGCCATGTTAGTCTAGATCTATGAATCAGTCAAATGGCCGTATTTTTTTTTTTTATCCGTATGTTGTCAGCTGCCCATGCTATTGGTTTCTGGTAAAGTATTTGCATTTGCATGCTGTAGTTGTTTAATCACATTTCATTTATTTTAAGTGAAAATTATTTGGAAAATTACAATGAAAAAAACCCAGCCAACTGCCATAGGTATCATAGTTTACAATGGAAATACTCAATGCAAATACTCGTATGCTGTAGTCCAGGGGCCAAATGGCCGTATTTTTTTATATCATGTACCATGCATTCCAATTTAAAAGTAAAAATTATTTGGAAAATTACATAGTGCCATAGAGTATCATGTTAAGTGTGAAAATACTGTAATATGCTGTAGTCGGGGCCATACATGTCACCATCAGTTTTAAAAAGTAAAAGAAACTGTTTGTTTACTGTGAAAATACTGTGAAATCGTCAGTTTCTCTGTTTCAGAATGCGTGGGTCGCATCTTCCAATACATGTCACTGTTTACAAGCCAACACTGAAAGAAGTCAATTAACTAAAAGCTCCTGCGCATGTAAAATCCTCAACATAGTGCAGTCTGCCCTGGGTTACTCCCCTCTGAGAAAGGTGCTCTGCTTGTTGCTGGGTTAATGAGTGACAGGCGGCCGCCAGCCGGTCACGATCACTCATTATTCATACACACGGGGCAGTGAGCAGCTGCCAACAGGTCTCATCTGCTTGTTACAATAAAGTCTTAATCAACGATTTCCTCCCCATTAAATGATACATGATCATGATACTGTTAAGTGTTTAGAGTTCCGTTTGCTGTCAACAAGGCACACTCAAGCACCAGCCGGGATCACTCATTAGACAGTTGCTTGGGTGGCGGTAGCGTGCAAGCAGGCTTGGACAAAGGAACAGAATCTCATCACCATGCACGTTTAAGTAGGTTTTACATCATGGTGATCAATCTAATCATACAATTTGATGGGGCCTTTAGCGTTAACATCTCCCATTAGTTACATAAACACGCCATTTTTGAAGAGATAATTTGTTATCTTATTATTGCTTTTTATAGACAGAGGGGATTGCAATATGTCTCTGTTAATGAGGTAAAGCTTTGTGGCATTATAATAGTAGGATGTGTTGTGTCAATAAGAGTTCCCATCCGACGGGTGTTGTTCTTTACAGCCACTCAAAGCCTGTTATTGCTGCTGCCGCCAAGAGGAAAACTACACTACAGCGTATCCCTTTCTATTAGATGTTATGGAAATGGGATGTGGATACATCCCAACCTTGTTCTCTGTAATATTCAATCTTTCGGAACCACTGTGTGTACCACACACTTCCAAGAGTTTGTAGGATTTGGACAAATGGTGGATTTGATAGTTCTAATATGGTGTCCACTGACATCTGTTTTTGTCATGAACAGTATCTTGACTCATATACTTTCTGAACAATTTTTTTTGTTCTAGTGATATGGTGGCTTAATTCTCTACACTGATGATAACTGCACGCTTTTATGCTCTTACCAAGATGCACAGTTTCAGGCATAGTCATGAAGAAAACTTGATTTGGATCTGTGTAACATTAGCATGATGTTGGTGTACAGTTTGCATGGCTTTTTATTTCCTGGTTCACAATCAGTTACATAAGCCATGACCGATGACGTGATACATGGAATACCCGTATTGAGGCAAACATTGCCTAAACTATGGAATTGTATTGTCTATTTTATTTCTAAAAAACGATGCACCATTCTCATATCTAAAGTAACTAATTTTTTCTCATTTCTCAAATTTTATATTAGGCTTATTCTCAATTCTCAAAAGGAATATTTGTGGTCAATCTCACATCTCAAGGGTATCCTTATTCACAATTCTTAAAAGCCTAATAAAGGAAATTGACACCGATTCTCATTTCTCGCATAAAACATTGAGGGATAATTTCATATCTCAAAAAAGATGGGGGTCTATTTTGCCCCTGAATTGTAAGTGTACAGAACTGCGCCTGTTACCCTTAGGTGGGGGGGTAAAAACCTTCCAGCACTCAATCACTGGGAAAGGGGCCGACCCTCGCCGGCCTAAACGCCCCCCCATAGTCTAGCATCCGGGAAAAGGTGTGAGAGCTCATTTTTCAGAGTGTGGATAAAAAATCAAAAACTAGCTGACTTAACCATTACAACATTAAAAGATGTTTTAAAATTTAATCATCCTTTTGCCACTCCCAGTCTGCTGCAGATTGCGCCCACCGAGCACCCCCGCCGCCACGCAAACCCCACCACTCCAAACAGTTGGGTGGAGATCAGCTCCCGGCCCCTTTTTCGCCGCTGCCCCCCAAAAAGGGCCCATTCCACGCTTGCCCCCCTCCCATGCACCCCTCCCACCCCCCCGTGCTCCCCCCGAGGATAGCCAGCCAACCCCCCCCGCCCTGCGTCCCAAATTCCCCCTGCATTG
>JAGTTF010002183.1:0-11932 GCA_019095985.1 Streblospio benedicti | reverse complement strand
TTAAACAAGATGAGAATTGTTAGGTATTTATCAGAGTTGGGGCGAGATTAGTTTTAATCGATTAATCAATCAGAATTTGTGTAATTTAGTTTAGTTTTAGTTAATCAACAAACTTGAAAATTTCAGTTTAGTTTAGTTTAGTTTAATCATAAATTTCCATTTTAATCATGATTAGTTTTGATTAAAAAAATCTGCCAAAACGTGTTATCATATATAACTTTTACAGAGAGCTGAATTTATAGTCAATCGCTTGCTTATCAGTGAAAATTTGTCTAAAAGTGACCACTATGATGTAATTGGGTTAATGGCTTGCAAGCTTTCTTTGTGTTCAGCTATAGAAAAAAGACAATTTCCTGTGAGCTTTAATTCCATTGGCTTTAGTTAAGATAAGATAATTAGTTTCTTTTGACCATACAGTTAGCAGTTTCTTTGATTCTGCCTTTAAATAGATTACTTACCATTCTTGATTTAGTAAAAGGATGGTAGATTGTGTGTTTTCATTTATGATGTATTGGTTATCAAAGAGATATTGCCTACTTCAGACAGTAGGAAATTTCAGAGTGTTGTTTTCTTCTATTCTATGGTGTATAAAATGTTGTTTGATAAATTTAAAACTATGCTTCAGAAACGAAGTCTTTGTTTAATCTGTATGTCACCATCATATAAAATGCGGAACGCCTGATTTGGTATTCATTTGAATGTTCACACTTGTTGTTAAGAGTTGGGACTAACAAATACATTTGAAAATTGACAGATCGATAACATTTAGTCAATTTTCTGAAATATCGTAAATCCTTCATTTGCAAAATTTAGTTTAGTTTTAGTTAATCAAGCGATCATTTAGTTTAGTCTAGTTTAATCATAACATTTGCCTGAGTCACTTTAGTTTAGTTTAGTTTAATCATGAAAATCGTCATTTAGTTTAGTTTAGTTTTAATCCAAAAAAATGCTTCCATTAATGAAACATAAATCTTGTATGTTAGCTACACTTAAGTGTTTACCAGCGCTTCACCTAAAGAGCAACAACGAGAAAACATGATTAGGTCCCGCACATGGCGATATCAATGTGGAGGGCAGTGGGTGCATTGTGCCCTCAATGTGGAAACGGTCTCAACGTGGGGACGGCGGTAAGATTTCAGACCCTAGTGAAAGGTAAGTTCACTTTGTCTTTTTTAAAATAACTCATGGTAGATGTGACTAGGTTTGTACTTGTGCTCTTTATGACTATGAGTACATTTCTATTCATCCAATTAGAATATTTCAGATATAAGTATAACTTTCTAAATCTCATTCTTTAGACCAATGAACAGAATTCGTGGTTTGACGTATCAAACTCTCATCGAATTGACTGCGGCGATTGAAAGTGCAGAGCAACGCCGACATCTGAACACATACTATGGGACCGAACATCGAAGGGCTTCCTCTACGGATGATGGATAAGTGTTCTATATGCACTCACTCGCCGCATGATCAATCCGCATTTATATTAAAGGAGTCTATCGCACAATGGAGACATATAACACGGTATAAAACACTAATATTTTTATCAATTATTTTTATCAATTATGCATGTCTTAACTGCTGTGTAAAATGGCCAAAAAGCAAAAACAGAACAATCAGCGAACCTGCTACCATGCAAATAATGAACTGAGTGAACATAAATATTTAAAAAAAACAAAAAAAAAAAAAAAAACAGGAGCAAGCAGCAGACTGAACGTGAAAGTATAAATGAAATCATTATGGTGACGAAAGCCAGGTTGTTGCAGCTGCTTGCTGTCTGCTGTATGTGTTGGAATGTGGCTTCCAAATTACAGTCAGCAGGAAGTCTCTTCATGGCATTAATTGTAAGAATATATAAAATACATTTTAAACATGTATTGAAAATCAATTTAAATCAATATGAATAACATTCAGATGCAATAATAAAGCTAACTGAGCCATTTTGTCATACATTTACATCCTCTTACATAATTAGGTAACTGATGCATGAATACGGAATTGAAAAAAAGCTTGTATGAATTCTATTTAGAATTTGTAGTGATTTATATTTGGCTTGTCATTTTAGTTACGTTCAACTTGTGGGCACAAGAAAAGATGGCAAAATCAAGCATTATACCACTCTATCGAGGCCACACCCTTGAATACTGTTCTGTGATTGGCTGACCTCCAAAATCAGCCGGGGATAATTACTCGATTAACCATGGGTCAATTTTGCCCTCTGACAGTAGAAGCGTCCGCCATTTTGAAGCCGTCGATTAAAAAAATAATAATCAACTATATTTACGTTGCCACACAGATTTAGATACACACATTTAGAGAAATAGTCATGACAATATAATCCCCAATACTACTTGTACTAATAGCTAAATTTATAACCGGATTAGGCAGCATATTGAGCTCAGCATTTGATGCAGCCAAGCGTGAACTGTTTAGACTAGTATCGCTGTATTGACATAGTTGAACGAATAGTTTGATTGTTCAGAAATATTTTTTAAGTAAAAACGGTGCTTTGAAATGTGATAAACCTATTGTTATTAGTTTCAGTGATTAAAATTGTTTTAAAGAAATGTTAAATGCCGGATAAATCTAATAATGTGTGCAAAACCAGTAGAAGGTAGTAAGACTTGTCATTCGGTGAGGCTAATGGAGAGTTTTTGTCTCATGCATTTTGCCCCAAAAAATACTTGCCCAAACAGCCAAGTGGTTTTTTAGGCTGCAATAAATTCCAATGTACACAAAAAACAGTCGAAAACCTTTAAGTTCGGCAATACACTGTGGTTACAAAAACAAGTCATGTGACAACATTCAATACGCCATCAATCATATTTATGAGACATTATAATAAACTTGCTGGCATGCTGGATGAGTTTCAGGGCAAGTCAAATAAGGTGTTACTTTGTCCCCAGGGACACCCAGTAAAATTTAAAATGAAGTCAGAAATTTTAACCACACCAGATCGACCTTTTTTCCTACCATTCGAATAATTTTCACTGGGTGGGTCCCCAGGGGCTTTAAAATGGATCCAGCTTGATGGAGGCATTAAAACAAGGGTAATTGAATTAGTTATTCAAGAAATCATTGGCATTTTTAATATATAATATAAAAACTTGTACAATTTCCTTCTAATTTTGCTACTTTGCTGAATAAGATGATACAGTTGGAAAAATATCATCATGATTTTAAATGTGCAAAACAATGGTTTGTCTAAATAGAATATTTGTTATTAAAATCTACTTGACTCTAACATCTATTGGCAAATGTTAACATTTAACATTTCTAGTCACAATGCACCGCCCTGCATGAGAGATCTTGTTTTTTGATACAGCTCTGTTTGTGCCACTGACAGTCACACTTATTTATTCATTTAATGATCTTCATCAAGAAGAATAATATCTTACAATCAATCTGAATCAATCAATTTGAAACTTTCAAAGACTGCTGCCACTAATTACTTTCCAGGTAGAGGTGACCGCTTCTTCGTCTCTTAACCTGCTTGATTTTGTGACACAACAATAGGTCTACCGCTTCAATAGCTACTTTGAAACGCCATCAAAGATTCAGACATGAAGACTCCAAGATTGCAATCATATACAAAACAATATTTCAAAATGTTATTTACTGTACATACGCTTGTGAAATGGCCGTTTTATCTTTTGGCTCAACTACACATAACATACTCTCATAGCAAAACTTAGAAGCTTCAGCCATTAAAACTACTCATCATAGGCCACAATGAAATTGAAGGCAACTTAATGCAGCTTATGATATTGAGACAAGATGACATACCTGACTTGAAACAATGGATGGAGAAAAAAGATTACCTGTCACCTTCAGTAACAAATGAACTCATAACCCTCATGGGAAATGATGTTTTGCGTGAGGTATTAAACAAGATGAGAATTGTTAGGTATTTATCAGAGTTGGGGCGAGATTAGTTTTAATCGATTAATCAATCAGAATTTGTGTAATTTAGTTTAGTTTTAGTTAATCAACAAACTTGAAAATTTCAGTTTAGTTTAGTTTAGTTTAATCACCAAATTTCCATTTTAATCATGATTAGTTTTGATTAAAAAATCTGCCAAAACGTGTTTATCATATATAACTTTTACAGAGAGCTGAATTTATAGTCAATCGCTTGCTTATCAGTGAAAATTTGTCTAAAAGTGACCACTATGATGTAATTGGGTTAATGGCTTGCAAGCTTTCTTTTGTGTTCAGCTATAGAAAAAAGACAATTTCCTGTGAGCTTTAATTCCATTGGCTTTAGTTAAGATAAGATAATTAGTTTTTTGACCATACAGTTAGCAGTTTTTTGATTCTGCCTTTAAATAGATTACTTACCATTCTTGATTTAGTAAAAGGATGTGTAGATTGTGTGTTTTCATTTATGATGTATTGGTTATCAAAGAGATATTGCCTACTTCAGACAGTAGGAAATTTCAGAGTGTTGTTTTCTTCTTCTATTCTATGGTGTATAAAATGTTGTTTGGATAAATTTAAAACTATGCTTCAGAAACAAAGTCTTTGTTTAATGTGAATTGTACATGTGGCTGGTCAAGGCACAACACAACAAAAACCTTCACATTTCAAGCTGCACCTCACTTGTCGCCCTTCTTGAAGTATATTCTGCAATGGGGACAGCACACAGTCATGACCTGAATGCGACCTGCAATAATTATTCATTGCTGTACACTATCAGCAACTATTTTTCAGTGAAATTAATATGTTAAGTTTTAGACAAGTTCATGAACAGGAGAAATAAACCACTCATACAAAAGGCAGTGTACTACACTAGTCAGCTTTGCACTAGATACAGAAGTATGTGGAGGAGGATAGCGGTGTAGCCCCTGATAACCAATATCAAACGAAGAACCTCAACAAACGACTTCAAGATCATTTTGGTTCCCAGATTGAAATAGTCTTTCAAAGGGGCATGTCAAGTATTGTATGTGCTTCAAGCATAACAGTTGAAGAAATGTGTGCCTTTGTTTCAAAACTGCAGGACACAGATGCCGATTTGCAATGCAGTGACCAGGACACTGAACACACACCAGTTATAAACACAGATTCCCAAGCTATATGTGCAGGAGTTTCAGCATTGCCAAAGTCATGTTTCATGACCCCAAGGGATACCCTTATTATATATGGAAATGAAGTCAGAAATTTTATACCAGACCAGACCTACCTTTTTTCTTAATTTGAATACTTTTCACTGGGTGGCTCCCCAACTATTAAACAATTCAGATCCACTTGTAGAGTCCTTATAACACTAATTGAATTTGTTATTCAAAGTTCCTTGGCATTTTTAATATATAATATAAAACTTGTATAATTTCCTTCTAATTTTGCTACTTTGCTGAATAAGATGATACAGTTGGAAAAATATCATCATGATTTTAAATGTGCAAAACAATGGTTTGTCTAAATAGAATATTTGTTTATTAAAATCTACTTGACTCTAACATCTATTGGGAAATGTTAACATTTAAAATTTTTAGTCAAAATGCACCGCCCTCCATGAATGATCTCGTTTTTTGATACAGTTCTGTTTGTGCCACTGACAGTCATACTTATTTATTCATTTAATGATCTTCATCAACAAGAAGAATATCTTACAATCAATCTGAATCAATCAATTTGAAACTTTCAAAGACTGCTGCCACTAATTACTTTCCAAGTAGAGGTGACCGGTTCTTCGTCTCTTAACCTGCTTGATTTTGTGACACAACAATAGGTCTACCGCTTCAATAGCTACTTTGAAACGCCATCAAAGATTCAGACATGAAGACTTAAAGATTGCAATCATATACAAAACAATTTTCAAAATGTTATTTACTGTACATATGCTTGTGAAATGGCCGTTTTATCTTTTGGCTCAACTACACATAACATACTCTCATAGCAAAACTTAGAAGCTTCAGCCATTAAAACTACTCATCAGAGGCCACAATGAAATTGAAGGCAACTTAATGCTGCTTATGGTATTGAGACAAGAGGACATACCTGACTTGAAACAATAGATGGAGAAAAAAGATTACCTGTCACCTTCAGTAACCAAAGAACTCATAACCCTCATGGGAAATGATGTTTTGCGTGAGATATTAAACAAGATCAGAAATTGTTAGGTATTTATCCATTCTTACAGATGAAACAAGAGACATAAGCAACAGAGAACAGTTAGTTGTTTGTATTCAGTGGTGTGATGATGATTGTGTTGTGCAGAAGACCCTATTGGCCTTGTAGAAGTTAGCAAGAAGCCAATACTTTTCTTACTCGATGCTGTTTGCCACTGCAGAATACGGCCAAGGATATGATTGTGCAAGTAATATGATGGGGCGATTGAATGGAGCGGGTGTTCAAATTGAGAAGGAAATACCTGCTGCCCTACCCGTGCATTGTTTAGCTCACTGCACAAATTTAGTACTGCAGAATCTTGCCAGACAATGTAAGTCCATTAGAGATGCACTCGATTTGACACTAGAAATTATGAGGCAGATCAAGAGTTCTCTTGTAAGCGTGAAAATTTGTTCAAAATGAACAAATTCAAGAATTATTCAAAGATCAGACTGACTCCCAAAAACTCACTATGAATGACTTAAGCTTTTGGTCCATCAAAAGCGACCAAAAATAGACTACTGTGTCCATTCGGACACAATGGACAGCCCGGACAACAGACATAGAAGCAGTTTGTTTGTATAGATACTCTGTAGCCATCGACTTTGAGGATCATACTATTCATAGCAGTGTTGGGGCCCCTGGCTTGCAGCCTGCTCAGACCCCATCGCTGGGCCTCCCTTAATTGGTCATTGCAAAAAATCCATCAACAAACTAATTATGGAAAAAAATCTTACGCTTGTATCATGAATAGACATGGTTATGATTTGATGAAGACAAATAATAACAATAGTGTCTATCTATACTACTTGAAGTACTACAATCTAGCTTGAATATTGATTTTTTGATAACACTAAAAGATATTTAATTACACATGTACATGACATCAATCTGCCATTCTATCATTCCGTGCAAAAATCACCGCCAATAACCCGCTGATTGGTCAATCTCCGTGCTCAATTTTGCGATGGAATGAAGCGTAAAAAAAATCACACGGCTAGTCTAACCTCCTCACAATATCAATACAGCCGCTGGCGTAGTAAAGGCCATGAAGGCGTGTTCATGCTGTGCGGAGTGCAACAGATTAGACTAACCTCCCGCGGCTCAAAACTGTAGGAATTGGAATCTCCCGGCTCAAAACAAACGAAATTGACTTGAATGTTGAATGTTATGATATGATTTATTTTAAAATAAAATCATGAAATGGATTTTAGTCATGATAGAATGGTGATTGACCACTTTCGATTGTCGGTGTCAATCGCAAAATTGAGCATGCTGGCGTCTGATTTACCTCACTTTTGTTGACGTAAATCCATCAGGCGTCAGCGATTGACACTCAATCTCGTGGTCAATTCCTATAATATGCACTGTTACTAATCTATGCGGTACTGCATCTTTCCTTTAAACACTTCATTGTAACACATTTGCCAGGCCACTTTCGTTCCAACAAATCTTTCATCATATTATCGGGTTCTGGCCCTGAATGATTTTTTTTTTTTTTTTTTTGCTGTGTTGGCGTTCTTTATCATTCGAGTGTGGAACTTTCTCTATAATTTTCTCGCGGTTTTAACTGAATAACAGACGCTGTTCGCATGGTCGGATGGCAATGAGAACGGAAGGATATGATTTATTTTCAAAAATAAAAACCTGGTATGACACTCATTTTTTAGATTTAATGCATTTTAGTCATGTTCTCTAATTCATATATTTCATATCAATTGAATATGAAATTGAAATCACCGCGCTAAATCAATCATCACAAATGATGTTGCAAAAATCTCTGAAGGATGTGACCCTCCAATTCAGAAATCCTACAATATTCCAAAACCATGTTTCTTAAATGCAATGACAGTTACCTTGCAGCCTGAAATCTGATTTTGGTTTACATACAATACAGTTCAAAAAAACACATTAGTCAAACATAATATTAGTTCTCACATAGCATGTATTGTGCAGTTTCTAATAAAATGAACCGCCCATTACCAAAGGCAGCTTGAAAACAGGTTGAGTCCTTAGACAAAGACACACGTGATGATCTTATGAAAACAATTAACCTATCATACTATGTAGCTAAAAATGAGCTGCCATTCTCAAAATACCCAAGTCTTCTAATAACTTGTGTTAAAATGGGCAGAAACTAAGTCCCAAATATCGTTCAGCTAAAAAGCTGTGCTGAACTTGTGGCAATGATTTCAGAGACAAGGAAAGATGCTATAAAGGAAAAGATTTTGAGTAATAAGTTTATTACTGTTATCGCAGATGGGGCCATGAACAAAGGAATTGTTGAAAATGAAGTAGTTTGTCTGTAGGTTCCTTGATGGAGGCATTCCAGTAACAAATTTGTGGGCTGCACCCAGTAGAACATGGGCATGCACAAGGTATCCATCAAGCAATTGGGCTGCCTTTGAAGGAGCAGGTATTTCAAAGGTTGAATTAGAAAGAGGCTTTTCTCTTTTTTTTTGTGCTGATATCCAGACCGGTGAATATGGGTGTTAAGCAGGGGGTGCAAGCCATCATGAAACAAAGTAATCCCAAGCTCGTTGAATTTTGGTACATGCCACATAAATTGAAAAGGGCTATTTCAGAGCTAAAAAAGTCTTGCAATGCTGCTGAAGTAGCTATTGGGAAACTAACCCATTATTTAATATTGCTATTTACTGGTAGATTTACCCCTAAAATATCCCACATCTTAAAGGCATTTAGATTGTTAAAACTAGGCATCTTTATATCAATTCCACCCCAAATTTAGCCCGTACTATACCAAGGGCTCTATTAGGGGTGTACCTCTAGGGGTAAATTAGCCATAAAGATAAGTAATGGATGGGGTGCCTGGCCTGATGGTAAAATAAGGTATAATCTAGGGCTAATCTAGGGCTAGTTTATTTTGAACAGAATTTACCCTCTAGAGGGCCTGGATGTATGCACCCCCACCCCCCTTACACCTGGATGGAGACAGGTGTCAGCTAAGCCTACTATGGTGAAGTTGGATGAGTCCAAGATGGCCTCAGGAGGAATTGTTTCTGTAAAATTTGAAGACATTAAGGACAATTGTGGGTCATCATGTGAAAATTAAATTCTGGTAAAAAATTATGAAAAAATTCACAGAGTTAGCTTAATATATCTTGTATCAAATAGGAACAAAAAAATAAGATGTTTTGAAATATTTGTGTTTACTAACATATGGTATACACACATAGAGATTACACATATCATACTCAAAATCTCAGAAAATACTTATTTAAAAAAAAAAACATCAGGTCAAAATTCTTTATTTTTTAACATATTGTACATAGTAACATGATGTCGATGTCAAACACATATTGTAATATGTCCAAATTACAAAAATGTTTGAGTCATAAATCTTTAAAAGCACATATTATTGGAATAACATTAATTCACGGATTCAGTTCATCATTCGAAAGATTGATAAAGGATATCAACTTGTCATTAAACAGTTGATAAGAATGAAATTTTGATGGAAAGAATCAATGTTTCACAAATTCTATTGGGAAATGTAATCGGAGTAAAAAAAAAACCTAGCACTGCTTTTGAGTTCACATCAAAAGGACCATGAGCGCTCCTGGTGTCTGTACCTATTACAGTACGGTGTTGACAAATGTCAAGAGGACATTTGAACGTAAAGTAGCTTGCCAAACCCATTTTATGCTCCTTAACTATGTCTTGAAAATGGAGTCTGACTTGGCATTTTCCACAAAACATTTTAGTACAGAGATGTTGCACATTCACAATACGTCTTCCTTCAACTGTACATTCACAATACGCCTTCCTTCAACTGTCATACTAGTACCGGTAGGCTCCTCTTCATGTTCAATGTTAAGATTCTGCACATCACTATCAATATTGACAAATTCGGTCTGTTCATTCACTATATCTTGTCTAACACTACTACTGCTGTTTACACTTAGATCTACACTGTCACTGTTACTGCATTGACTCGGTTTTTCAGCTTTCACTCAGTTTGTCCTTTTCTTTCCATGATTTTTTCAAATTATTAATACTTTTCAAAAACTTTTTACTTGTAAAACGTCCTTTGTATTGTTCTTTATCCATATTTCAAATTTTATAAACAAAATATTCCTTCAAAAACTTAGAAATTTAATAAAAAATATAAAACTTTGATGAAAAATTTCAAAATAACTGCAAACAGTGTGTTTGGTGAACGTGGTTAAGTGATCTAGACTAGTCACAATGCAAACGTAGCATGAGTGCAGTGTGTAAATGATATGTGACCCACAATAGTACTTAATTTAAACAATCAATGTCAAAATATAAATAACAATGAGTTTGTTGTAATTTAAAATAACTATAAACAAAAATAAATTATTATATAATGATCTATAACTCTTTTTAATAATCAATAATGCTAATTAATATTAATAATTATTAAAAAGAAATAAATTAGTAAATAAATAATCCAGTCATTGACAACCTACATGCGACATGAAAAATGTTGAAAGTGAACAGAAATGCACAAAACACTTCTAACTATTCCTCTACAAAGGCAAAATGCTGTCACCATTCAAACTTGCAAAACTGCTAAGTCCAGTTTGGACTTAGAAAATTTCTCACTTCCACTGAGTTAGCCCTGGAGTAATATCTAACACATGAGGTATCATTATTAGGGAGGACTGATGCTTACCCCTAAATGAGGGCTTTTCAAGCAGGAACACCTGCTAGCCCTAATTTAACCCGACACATTGCTGCAAATTTAGTGTAATTCCATTGCTAATTGCTACCCTTAAAATAGGGCTAATCACAAGTTGGGCTAATCCAGGCTATTCCGTTTGTCTTTAAACCTTACTTTGCAATGAGATAGGGAAATATTAGGGGTAAATTCATATCCCATGGCCTCTTCATGTTTAAAATTAAGTATTTAATAGGCTTCTGACTCTCACATTTTCACAATTTTCTGTGTATGTAGAACACAAATTCGCATCTTCTATTTCTTTTTTCAAATTATGGGTAAAAGGAAGGAGAAGAAAAGGTGTTTTTAAATTAAATGATTCAAAAAAAGGGACGATATTAAATATGTTTATTCATATTTACGAAGACAGAACTTAAAAAGAGGACAAAAACTTACTGATACTGTGATGCTAAAACAATCAGCTGAAATGCTTCGTGTTCACATAAGCAGTGTGTTCCGTGTTTTAAATAAAGAAGAACCACCCATGCCCAAAAAATCTTGTAAAATAAAAAGTAAAATTAGATTCTTTGACAGAGAACCTATTAGACGAGTTGTCCATGAAATGTATGGAGTAAGAGTCTTACCCAATGTGGGTCTAATACAAGCAAAGACTAAACAGTGATACACAAATTAGAATAAGCAGCACCAAATTAAAATTAGTTTTACAAATATGTTTTTTTCGCAAAACAGAGGATAATAGACGCGAAATATGTGAAAAACCAGAGGCCATTGCTGCTAGAGCACACTATTTATGGGCAGTCAGAAAGTATCGAGAGTTAGATTTTCAAATTGTGTATATAGATGAGACTTGATCAACCAATACCATTGCAGAAGTCTAGCATGGTATCCAAAATGGAGTGTTGTTGACAGTATAATAAAATACAAAAAGTTGAGAAACTAATTACCAAATATCCCATCTGGTAAAGGGAAACGGATCGTCATATTTCTACATGCAGGTAGTGACAGACAAGGATTTCTTCCTGGATGTGCACTTAGTATTTAAAGGTATTCATGATGACAAAGGGGATTACCATTCTGAAATGAATACAAAAAAAAATTTTCATGGATTTGAAGGTAAGTTGTAGGAACGAAGTAATGGGAAGGACATGCTTG
>JAGTTF010002181.1:5919-18671 GCA_019095985.1 Streblospio benedicti | reverse complement strand
GCTTTTGGTTATAAACCCTGAATAGTTCAAGTTAAGAAATAACTATTTTGATCAAAATATATATATAAAACAGTAGTATAAGACAAAAGTGTGTTTAATGATCTTTACTAAGCATGTGGGGAATATGGTGTGTGGATGCTACTTGTCAGTCGGACAAGTGCCAAACCAACACGGAATACAGTGGCTGTGAAAATTGCATTCCATAAACATTTCCCTGTAGTGTTTTATAACGATCATACAACAACATGGACAATTCCTAGTCATTCTTTAACTCTATCAGTGGCATTATTGTGAAAATTTAATATGTCAAGCCTGTTTTATGTATAGGTTAATTCCACCTATGTGCGCTGGAGAAGTTGTGTCAGACAAGTCGTTTTGTTTGGCAACTCAAGCGTAACAACTAGATCAAAAAGTGATCAAAAGAGCACAGCGTCGCTAGAGCAACATTGACCCATAGGCAATAAAGATGTTTGCTTTGGCAATCAAAGCAGAAAAAAAAGTCTTACTTGATGCATGACTCATCCTACATCTTTGTTATTGGCTTTGGATTACAGGCGCTTTCTAAACATGTCTAAGTAAATATCTATTGCCCATGAGTCAACATTAATATGGTAATGCTGTGCTCTCTGAGCACTTTTATTCCAATATAACCACTATGCCAATTCGATGGTGGGTGTTTCGAACAGTATTGAAACTATAGTGGAAAAATGGAAAAAAAATAATTAAAACGGCCATCTGAAAGGTAAACTCTAATTGGCAAAGTGCCACAATTGAATACAGTTAATGTTCAGTAGGCATGTAAGCATTATTACAAAGTTTGAATGCTTTCTCACAAGCATCAACAAAACTATTGCAGAAAATGTTGAAAATGGACCCAAAATGGCACTATAGAAAGCACACTTTAATTGGGAAAGTGCCCAAAATCAAATCACTTTGGTGTCGCATCATCCCAAATAGTTGTGTAAAGTTTGAACGAAATCGGGTGAACAGCAAAAGCGGAAGCTTGTCCGGAGACAAACATACATAGATACATTGTCCGGATACATACATACATACATACATACATACATACATACATACATACATACATACATACATACATACATACATACATACATACATACATACATACATACATACATACATACATACATACATACACATACATACATACATACATACATACATACATACATACATACATACATACATACATACTACATACATACATACATACATACATACATACATACATACATACATACATACATACATACATACATACATACATACATACATACATACATACATACATACATACATACATACATACATAGTACATACATAAACAAGAAGCGAAACACAAAGGCGTTTCGCTTCAGCTGCTGAATCGACGCGAATTAAATGTCGTCAAAAAATAATCCCAAAGCACCAATTCCATGTGAATATTATGTTGTGCGTATTCACTAATGTGTAAAGCGGGTTTTTGCTCTGACAGTAGATATGTCTCAGACTTTCTTTATAATCATGCAAATGTAAATATTCTTGTATGCATTTCTATGTGCACTGGAGCTTTATATGTTAGCAGAATATTTTTAAAGTACCACAATGTATTTGTACATAATTGCTATGCAAAAACATGCATGGAACAATCAATTGCTTTTGTAGGATATTTAATGCCTCCTCAGTCCTAATGTACCTTTATTACGGTGGCTGGGATAGGACACACACAAAATTATTTCTAATCTGTTTAAACAGATTAAGTAATCCGTTAAACAGATTAGTAATCCATTTGAACAGATTAAATAATCCGTTTAAACAGATTTGCAATCCGTTTGAACAGAATAAATCATATAAATTAGGGTGCAAGCAATAATTTCAGCAGTTGGTTAGCAATCTTGTCTTGAATCATTCTCTGTTGTATACATTATGTACAATGGATACAGAAAATTCCTGTGGTTAGTTTATTTGGGTTTTTCAATCAAGTTTCATTCATTTATTTTTATGATAGGTAAACCACCATGATGATAAATATTATAGTGTAATAAATAACAAAAGACTGGGCACATTAGCAAAGAAGAGCAAAGTTTATATCTAAGAGAAATAAAGATATATATGTACTCTCAAATGGAAATGACATTGTATTCTTTTTTCTTTTTCTTTTTCTTTTTTATTTTCTTTTTATTTCGTGTGGGGGGGGTTGTAAATTTCAATTTATATCTTACCTGTAATTGTCCTAAAAAGCATATCAATCATTATACTAATCAATCATTATAACTAATTTCCAATTGCTGTAGAACTTCTCTATCAAAAGTTTAAACATAACTTTTTGAGCAAAAATTTGAAAGTACTTCCAGATCTCAGAAACCTTTCACCTCTCCTTGAGGTTTCATCCAAGATGGTCGCCAAATTAGTAGAAATCCTTGTACTGTCAGAGATAAAAATAGCTACTGCTCAGTCAGCAATGCTTATCCAGCAGATTCTCACCAGATCTTACTCATTTCCGGCAAAAGGTACACGGTGTTATATAAAGGCTGTAGGATTCTCTTGTGGTGGATAGTCAATAAACAGATGGAATAGAGACTGGAGTTCATGTTATAATTGTTGTACTTGGGCACTCCACCATTATTACACATGACAATGGTGGAGATGTCTTAATGGATAACCCATCGACCTTCCATTAAACATGCATTCCCAGCCAGAACAAAGAACAACCAGAACAGCAAGAAGAAGAAGTATAGCGAAAACCACCTGCGGCGAAATCTACATATAGGAAGTTAGTGAATTCCCTATTGACGTAAAATGACAACAATCGAAGCCCTGGAAGATAAGTTAGACACATTGATAAAAGAATTCACCGCCATGACAGCCGAATTCTCGAATTTAGGGACAAGAATATGCGCAAGTGATGATGAAAATGATACTAATGATGACGGAAATACTAATGACGGAGATAATTCGTATGAAGATAGTGAAGATACAGATAATGATGATAGTGACATCAATGATCATGACGTATATGAAGATGACGGTTATTGTTATGATTCTTACGATGATAACTATGATGATGTGTATTAGAGTAGCACCAGCCAATGTAAATAACCTACCCCTGCTATATATATTCTTTCCAACCAAGTCCAGATCACATGGCCGTCACCCCCTGCCCTGTTTCAACAACCCCCTTTACCTTCGATAGAGTAAATAAGGAAGTTGCTGTCATGAAGTGTAACAAATTAGTGCTCCCAAGTAAACACAACAAAAACAATATATAAATCCTGATGCTAATTAAGGTCAATTGTTAATACTCTGTTATACCAATACGTGATCAGCTGGTAATAACTGGTTTGTGACTAGATTATTCCTATTCATATCACTGTGCGATTACTTGGTTATTGCATTCAATTTGTTACTTCCGCTTTGATTTCTTCAGTTCATTTATACCAGACTCGAGTTGTGCGTGATACTACTTACTATTCAATAACTGTTGTTCACGTCCATATTCATGTACTTCCATATGGGAAGAAGGTTACTTTATGTTTATCAGATTCCATTCTAAATTTGTTTTATTTTTCTAAATTTTCAAACTGCTGCAGCCACAACCTGTCATGTGCCAGAATGATCATGTCTCATAAATATGAATTGTAACAATAATACAACTTTTGTAATGATGTCCTCTATATTATAATTTTTCTACAAGGGATTTCATCGGGAAAACTCTCATTAGAACTTTGGTTCTAATTCGATACCATATCTATGGTGATGGGTCATGTAATTGGGTAGTACATGACACATTGAGCAAGATGGATTAACTGTGTAGTCTATATATAATAAATCTTAATGTGCAATAATCCATTTTGTAAATTCCATTTAATATCAATTACCCAATCGGTGTTAATGTTATATTTGCTCCAATACTTTAGGTATGGTATTCTCTACTTTATTTAGAGTTATGTGTTTAACTTGCTATTCACAAAAGGCATTGTACTTCCAAGACAGATATTAGGGCCGCTGTCTTTCACCGTCGTTAGGTATAAATCCTTGTGTGAGCAGCAGACATATATTCTATTTTTTGTATGATATTGGTTTTTACCAATGCTTTAAGCAATAGTGATTTCTTTTTACGGGTTTGGGGAAATTGAATTGCATTGACTTAGGGTGATCGAAGGCCATTTATTGTGAGCACGTTAACATTTGCTACTTCAGACATATTCCTTTTAAATGTAATGTATGTTCTTCCCTTTATCCCACTATATCGAAATAGGTTTGTTTACACATTCACGTACATGATTCGATGATGATAATATGTCATTTGTGTTATAATTTCGATTATAGATATATTGAGTTGTGCCCATATTTCATCCTGTTTCATTTTTGTTGCTAATTGCTCACTACCCAGCTAACTCCAGCAGTTCATCTGTCAATACTAATTGAAGCCACGACAGCTGTCTAATCAGCACACTTTTGCTCATCTTGTAACTGATTTGTCCTACATTGATTTTAAATAGGTTTCTGTTCCATAATGAACATTCTCGTTGATTCCAAGGTATTATCATTGTTATTCTGAGTTTGATGATAGTGTTTTCCTTTGTGAGTCATTCCGTGCTGACTCATGTTATTCCTGTAATCAGTCTCAGCAATACAAGACCACATACTTGAAAACATCGCATGTAGATGTCAATATTTGTACACTACAAATCAATCCAAGAATATTATTACCCCATGGTATGCTACAATATCATTAAGCCCTTTCATGAAAGAAATTCCGTACACAATGCAAATAACCAACTGCCTAAGGAAAACAAGGAAATGCTGACTCCACAGAGACTAATTACCACAGCTCACCAAGATGCAAATTTTGCAAGATAAGCACACGGACCATAACGCCACACAGCTGACAGCTGAGCTCATCCAAACGACCAATTAAAAACAGGATACAAACAGACTACCTTTGGTTGTTGCTGACAATAACAATACACAGGATAATGTGCTGTTTACGATGATTCACCAGAAATAACTTAAGGGTACTGTGAACTCTTTAAGGGAAAATATTCTATTTTCAGCTTTTTAATATTTATTATACTTTAAACTATGAAGAACAACATGTTTTGAAATGAACCTTTTATCTTCAATAGTTTTCCCATTACAACGCATTTTGTAAAGACCAAGCTGGAGTGAAAAACAATGACTCATTCTTTGCAGGCTTATAAGGTAATATGGGCTAAAAATTAAATTTTTACATTTTCAATGTTTTGTATGCTATAAATGATAAAGAACAACATCTTTTTAAAATGAACCTTTTATCATCAATAGTTTTTCTTATATGATACATTTTATAGACAGCAACTACTATCAATGTATATTGACAGGCCATGTTTAAAGCCCATTTTCTCAAAACTGAGTTTGCATAGTGGATGAATTTTTCTTTTTTATCTTTCTCCTTAACCATGAAATCAAATTTTCACGAACGTGTATATATTTGAAGATATATGCATTCTGAAGAAAACCTTAATAGGGATTTTGATTTTTTTATTTCGTTGATGAATTATGAACATTTTTGTATTGATTTGCAAGAAAATTCGGAAAATATGTGGTTTTAAAACTTACAATGCATGTAAAATGATAAATAGGAAAAATAAAAAATAAAATGAGGCAAGGTTTTCTAGATAAATATACAAATTTTGTAACTGAATAGTGATTTTGGTCATTTCGATGTTGTACTATCAGTTATATGCTTCGCAGGCAAAGTTGTAATTTTTTCATTAATTGCTTTATAATTTTTTTTTCATCAATCTATGTCATGTATGGTTTTGACTAAGTGAGGAGTAATAACGCAACACAGTATATAGTTTCTAATCTGTTTAATGACTAACTCTAAGCTGGCTCAGTCCAGTTTATATAGGCTGCTGCCATGAGTCATTCTGTGTGTGGGTGGAGCCGGAAGTGGAGCACTTCCGGTGGAAGGCTATGAGTCTAAGATGAATCAGCAGTTTTATATATGACATTCCTCCCCCTTCAAAAAAGCAAATTTGGAAGAAATTTGATTTGTTAAATACACACAGAATTATACTGGTTTGGGTGACATAACGCAAACAGGAACATTTTGTTATAGCTATGCCTACTTCATCTGGGTCAGTTATGACCCAGTCACATATATTAGGACCATGATTGCATTATGTCGGCTAAAGACATTATAAAATATGTACATATTTTACACACATAAGAATATGTTAATTCCTTTATTTACATGTAACATCAAGCATGCAATGGTGAGGTTCGTTAACAATCATGAGTAAATTATTGAATTAAATTAGATTCTGACAGTCAAAATAAAGCATGCAGTGGAATAATTTGTTTTAACAATCAAAAGTAAATGAATTGTAAGGCGAACATAATTATGCAGACTATTAAAATTATTTACAAAATACAGTACAATTACATCAAACATGCAATGGTGTTGGAAATCGTTAACAATAATATTGAAAAACATGCATTAAGCTAGGGATTTCCTTCAAATAACAAAGAGTTGTTGTGCAGTCTTCTTGGCTTGTGTCAGTTGACATGCTCCATTTGTTCTTGTCTTCAGGAGCAGACGTTTGGCACGTGGGTGCTTGATTATTGATACGGTAGTGGCATCATATGATAGCATACAGATGGCGTTAACTAATTGAGTGTTATTGTAAGGCGGGCGGGGGTCAATTGATGGAGTGTTCATGCGTCAAGAGGTAGGACTCATGAGATTTCAAGGCAAACATTGATGTTTGGGTTGGATATTGTCTGTGGGTCAATTTTAAATCTAGGTGGCATTTATTGTGAAACAGGGAATTTCCTAGTGGTTAAACCGGGTCAGTGAATTCTAAGGTAAGTAAGGCTTATCATTGTACAGCAAACAATATTTATGGGCGTGATAACATTGTTGTCATTACAATGTATAGAAGGTTTACATGTATGTAACAGAGAATGAAGCAATTTCCAACAGAAGGGTGTTCGATCACTTGAGGTAAACATCCCATCCTCCCTTAAATAGAATTAATCCACCAGGAGCACTGGTAATTAAACCAGTATCATACAAAACAACAGAGATTATGTTTGAAGTTGCATAGGATTTATACTTCAACGGTTGTTATAGAACAGCAGGGGCACAGACTAATGTTGAGCACAAAGAACCATATGCACAATACAAGTTATCAGGGTTTTACTCCCTAAATAACACATAATTCTGTTAATTAAGTAGAGATTACCACCACTTAATGCAGAAAACAAATAGATTCAATGCAAAATGGGCTATTAGAATATCCACATTACTAAATTAATGAGTCTGGTTTTGCATAGGATTTGTAATTGACAAATATATACACAATTTGGGTCATTGCTTATGGAATTACAGTTAATTCATCTTGCTCAATGGTATGTAACCAGCCCACAATTACATTTACCATTACCATATGAATGGTATCGATTAAAACCTAAGTTTTAAGAGAGAATTCGCGACGAATTAATTGGAGTAAATTATAAGATGTTGATCACCATAAATTTGGCATACTATGTAATGTAAAAATGAATAGCCGAATTACATTAAATGGGTTAATCACTTGGCAAGTTACGACCTATTGCTTATTTTGTGTAGGATTTGGCAAACACTTAGGGGGTTAATGATTCATATAACAGTGCTGACAGCAGGTAACTGTCATTGGGAATTTAGTGAGTCATTCTGGCCGGGCAACCTTGGCCTTGAAAAAGGGATAGACGTTGCAAAACGTGGCATTTCGCTATGCGGAAATCATTTAGTAAGATTGAGTCACGCTGGCATTAACAAATGGGTGTAATATGAGAGGAAGCTATTTACTTGATTGACACGTGACACGTGTGGGTGGTTTGGCGGAATATGAGATGACTGTGTCCGGAAGTAGCTGTTTATAAACATCCTACCGTGACTTGCATTTGTAGCGTGGCCTGCTATTGGCTGTGACGTCATACTGACGCCGGGAGGGGCAGTGACTGTATTCATGGATGTGATGTCACGGGCGATCTGGTCAAGGTCGCCTCATGGCTGTTCATGGTATGGTTAATGGTGAATATGTGTGTACAGATATGGGACACTCCAAAAAATCAGTGTGACTGGGGTTGCATCCAAACTTATTATGACTTCGACGTTGAGCTAATCACCAGGAACCGCGTATGGGAGCCGTGATGGACCTGTTTCCATCATAAAAAGTAAGGTACAGAGCTGGCACAGCCCAGATTATCGAGTTTGGGTAGTGTCTAACATTTATTATGAATAAGGCCGCACCCTCTCAATAGTCTATTGGCTGGGGCTGCTATCGCTACCATTGTGACGTCGATGTTAAGCTAAACATATTAACTGCCATAATACAGTTAATCATGGACCTGTTTCGGTCACAATTAGTTTGCGGAGCAGAGCCTGAACAGCCATGACTCTCGTTTGAGTAGGGATTTAACAACCAGTTACATTAGTATTAATAGTTCTATTTCTTATCAAAAGTGTGGGTTTGCAGGCTGACGCATTGCTTTCATATTTCAATTTTATATTATTGAGGGCGGGAGCATGATAGGTAAAGGGGATGTTTGATTCTGAGTATAAGGTAACATTTAAACTTATGTGGAGGGAACCTAATCGGAAGCAATATATACACAGCAAGGATAATCTATATACATCAGTACTCGGCGCTACTTTAATAATCATTATCATCATCATAGTCATCATAATCGTTATCATCTTCATTATCTTTCTCATTATGGCTATGTAGTTTTAAATCTAATAAATCCCGTTTCAAAGCTTCCATATCAGCTTTCAAATCTTCTAAATCCGACATGATACAAGAATTATAGTTACCACTCTTCAGATGATCTTCTAGCTGAGCTGAGATGCTGCTGTGAGTAGCTTTTGCCGCGAGTAACTTCTGCTGCAAGTAGCTTCTGCCGCAAGTTAACTCCGCCGCGAGTAATGTATCCAATGCCGCGATTAATAAGTGAGAGGTCTCGTTTCAAATTCAGACAGTCTCCACCACTTATGTCATGTATGGTTTAGACTAAGTGAGGAGTAATAACGCAACACGGTATATAGTTTCTAATCTGTTTAATGACTAACTCTAAGCTGGCTCAGTCCAGTTTATATAGGCTGCTGCCATGAGTCATTCTGTGTGTGGGTGGAGCCGGAAGTGGAGCACTTCCGGTGGAAGGCTATGAGTATCTCTATTTTGTAATTTCTATTGATACAATCAATTTACTTGTATGTCTTGATAATTTTATCTCATAATTAGATTTTGTATTTATCACAGTCCATTACATGCTTGATGTGCATTTGTTAGTTTTATATTTTAAATTGATATACATTATTTCCATTGTTAGATATTACTTTGTTTTGACAGATAGACGAAGTCATAATATGTAATAGTGAGTACTTCTCAATATTGATTTTATTGTAATCCCCTAGCACACAGCATTCTTAATATGGTTGTTAAATCATTTTTTATTACATTTTGCACAGATGTGTATCATTGTCATTTTGAGTGCAGTTCAATATTGTCACAAATTTAATCATTTGTCAGTTTATATCTATTGTATAACAATGTAGCACCTTCATAGGTGATTTATGTTATATGCATAAACAATAATTCACGTATAATAAGTCAATTGTTACAATTTAATCTTGCAACACTCATGTATGACAAATCAATTGTTACGATGTAATCTTATGTCTTGTATGTCACATGTACCGGTATAGGTATTATCTATGTAATGTCGCATTAACAAGAATATTCATGTATAATAGATCAATGTAATCGTCCATTAATCATATTTGAAACTATAATCATATGTATTTTTGCTTGATGTTATGTTACTATCTGACTATTATTGTATGTTATTTAGTTATACAGACATAAAACAACCTCACGTTCGTTTTGTAATATATAACGCAAACGTGTTTGCTCACGTTGCGACTGTATGTGTGATTGCTTTATGTCTACACCGTGTACCATCTAAATTCCAAAATTTAATAAAAAAAATTATATTTACATATATTTTTTTCGTGGAGAGGGGGTAATGTCAGAGATAAAAATAGCTACTGCTCAGTCAGCAATGCTTATCCAGCAGATTCTCACCGGATCTGACTCATTTCCGGCAAGGCACACAGTGTTATATAAAGGCTGTAGGATGCTCGTGGTGGATAGCCAATAAACAGTTGGAATAGAGACTGGAGTTCATGGTATACTTGTTATACTTGGGCACTTCACCATTATTACACATGACAGTACCTTCAAATTAAGTTGTCATATATTAATTCTGTTTGTGTCTATATGAATGTTTTAGCAGTAAATGTTTACAATGAAAGCATGACCATGAATTTCAATGCAATATCAATTCAATATGGCCATAGTTGTTCAATATGGCTGCCATTTTGATCATAAAACCAAACAAAACACTTTGCCACGCATACAGAGGCTCTTGATGGATGTTGAGGATTTTAGCATTGATTGTTATTTCTCTTGTCATGGAGAGTTGAAATACATAATTTGGCTTAAAGATGCACCCATCTGCCAACATTTTTCAAGATGGCCTACATTTTCAAGATGGCCTACATCATCCAAAATTTCCAATGTTTTTCCAGATGGCTAACTTCTGTGGTTATTACGAACACATTTTGTCACATATATAGACCTGCTGATATAGACCCTCTTACTGGATATGGATGCTTTTAATAGTCCTTGTCTTAGGTCGAGCCACTTGGAATGGAAATATGTAATATGATTTAAAGGTGACCACAATTAATCAAGATGGCCTTCACAATGATGTGTAATTATCACATTTACTGGTACATTTCTAGTTGGTAACACCATGGTGACACTTCAATACTTGACTCCATTTTACAAAGCACTTTTGCATATTTCTATAATTAAGAGACTCTGTTTATCACAAGTAAGAATAATCTAATTTGGCCTCTTGCTTCTGAGTTAGATGTCAAGCCCGCGCTTTGCCAACCCGAGTATTTTACCTTTCATGTCATATTCATAAGCTTTTTCAAGATCATGCAACCATCATCGACTAATGGTAGATTCAGTTTGAGATTGGAGAAATATATGAAGCCTGCTGAAACAAATCCAAAGATTTACTTGCGGATTTCTCCTCATTTTTGAGGAATGCTGAGCCAAAATTATAAGCAGCGAATGATCAAAGAATTTTGCTGTTTTTCTATCTTTAACGAGAGATGGAAATACGATGCATAGTGTGCAATAAACCCTGTACTCTCTCCTTAGCTAAATGTAATCAACAAATGATGCAGACTTGTCTGATTCCGAGTTGACAGTACTGACTAGAACATGAATATATTTGGTTTTGAGTAGTTTATTGCCTTCTATTGCATAATTATCATGTAACATTTATCATCTAGATATCAGCTTCTTCAGAGACAGCACTGTCAGATTAATTTATAGCAACTTTTTCTAAAGTTACAATCATCAATATGTATGATATTGTCAGTAAGCAATAATCAACTTTTATTGTATTTGTGTCAGGGGAAGTCTCTCTCTTATCACTCTGTGTTACGTTCCAGAGACTAACTATTAACCTATCTATTTGGAAAGTCAGTTCATCAAACAGGATGCTTTTTCATCAGTACTTAATAAATTTTATGATCGTGAGAAACTCAAGTTCTGTTTTCTCATCAAGCTCTTTGACATTCGGGGTGGCAAAACATTCTCTAGTTCTGTATGGCAAACAATAATTATGTCAGGCGTTTGGTCTATATTGAGGATTTTGGCGTGTGTCTCTCAATAGTCTTTCTGACATGCATGAAACATTCTAATATCTGCAATAACAGCTAATGCATGTTACTTTTGCTTTTAAAACAAATGTAAGGTTGAAAAAAGTCAAATTCATCTGGCCATAAATGCTAAGCTTAGCAGACCAGCTTGTGATTATAACTACTGAGGCTGGTCACTATCCGAAAAAAGTTCTTTCTAAACCATATAATCTTGATTAGGTCCAAAAAGCTCGATTCTCCATCAAAGTCTTTAATAAACTTTTTATAATAAACTTCCTGCTTTTGGCTTTATGAGTGCAGCTATGTTCAGCAACATTTTTGTTTACAATCGTAGTTTACCCATGACAATAAGTGAGTGGTTGCCTATTATCTGTTCTTAGTATAGTATCATTAATTGAGTGGTTTTATCGGCTTTTTTGTCTTAGATGACAGCACGGCCCTGCTCATGTCCTTGGTTGATAGCTATTGTTATGGACAAATTTCCCCACAAAGTACCCTTTGTCTAAAACATATCTGAATGGAACAGACATGCAGGCAGGTGTCTACGAGCTATTGCTACAAAGCGAAACTGTAATGGTGAAGTCATGGAAGAAAAACATGGGGGTCGATGAAACTAATATGGATAAAGGAGGAAAACCTAAGTGAAACAAATCACTAGGGAACCATTATTAGGAACTATAGATTATCAGTGAGATAGAGAAATAATAGAAGCAATATGTCATGTTGCAGATACACATAGTTATGGGTCCTTTGTTCGTTGATTTGGCTTATTCATAATATAATGTTCTACTCTCTTCCATTATGGCAAGTAAACTACTACTACTGTATTGACATAGCTGAAGACATTGCTTCCATTTTGACTATATCAAGTGGCCCTGACGGGACTCGAACTCACGACATCAAGGATGTGAGACCAGAATTATACCATCATCCCAAGCAGGAGGGTGTTCAAAGGTTACATGGACAAACTGTT